>JAVQJF010040427.1:0-55472 GCA_036023855.1 Gadopsis marmoratus | reverse complement strand
CCCCCCCCCCCCCCCCCCCCCCCCCCCCCCCCCCCCCCCCCCCCCCCCCCCCCCCCCCCCCCCCCCCCCCCCCCCCCCCCCCCCCCCCCCCCCCCCCCCCCCCCAAAAAAAGAATAATGGATGGGTAGATGCGAGGAACAGGAAGGGAAGCAGGTGCATGAGAAAAGTACGGGGCCACTGTAAGGCAGGGATTACCACCGGAAAGTGCTGTGTTTACAGGCACTCGTCCTCCACGTTGCTGCACAACACTTAGCGACGACTTGACCCCAGAGTCACGTTTGTGTGAAAGACCGTACTTCACGTTCCCCTCCGCGTCAATTTACTCCGCGTCGGATCAGCGGCCGTTTTTAGGCCTAAAGGAAGCGGTGCTAATGTGCAAGGCGCTATAAGAGACACCGAGAGCGATCGTTCCGCCAACCGCGTCCGTGTGTTGGCTCTTTGATGCTCGTGAGTAAACGGCACCATCAAACACAATTTTTCCCATAAAACTAAATACGAAAATAAACAAATGGCAGAACCAGAATGGCCACTCATCGCTCAGAGAGAGTGATCTAATAAGCCTTTATCCAACGCGTCCTGTGCTATAAATAGTCATTACTTGTCATGTCCAGGGTTTGATGCTAAACCCTTTGAGATCAGGCTGACAAAGAATCTGAGTTAAAGCTCTCCTTTCTCCTTTTTACTGACAACGCCTCTCTAACAGCACTTCCTATATGAGGATTTTCTTCTCCCCCTTTTTATTTGTTTGTCTTCTTCATTCCAGCCACTGCTGATCCAGCTGACGAGCCGCTGCATTCATCATTTCTCATATTGTGTCATGTCACTCGGAGGTGAGCGGCGTGGATAATCAAGCCAATCACGAGGCTGGAGGGGAAGCAATTTCTGTGCCTCGGGACTGGCGCGCCACCGTAGGTTTTTTTATGTTCTCTGTGTTTTTTTTGTTCTTTCGCTTCTCGCCCCGTGGGCCGGTGCTGGGCTGAGACACTGAAATGGCACGCGCTGATGCAGAGCGTAGGTGCGGGAATATGAAGACGAAAACCATTTCTCACCTGTCATCTCCTCTCGTCAATTTCCCGTCGCTTTGGAAACACCCGCGCCCAATGGGAGTCCAGCGCTTCACCCGTTCATTACTCAAAGTGCATGTTGTCATCGTGTTCGTGGCGAACCTCGAGCAGGAGCCAGTTGTGCAGAAATATAACTTATATACTGTGAAATCCTAAAAACAGCCCCCGGGGTCAGCCATGACGTAATGAGCTTCCACTAAGTGGCCTCTTGCGAGTTCGCTCTACTTTAATCGATCTAATATAATCTAATTTACTATAATCTATCCAAGAGCCTCCTGTTTAGCAAACTCAAGTTATTTCTCTTCTGTAAAGCACTTTGTGCGTTTAATATCTTTGTTGTAAAGCACTTTGAACTGCATTTCTTGTATGAATGGTTTATTATTATTATTATTTGACAGATTACTGTTTGCCAAACCCCTCCCCCGAACAGTGAATCATAGCTTAGAAACCGTAACAAGGCGTGGCAGGCTTTGGATTTCTTCACGCGCTGAAGCATGGGGGAGTAGTAAGCGAGTGGTGTCGTTTTATTCGCCTTCCCAAAACCAAAAATACAAGAGCAAAAGTGTAAGGAGTGGATTAAACCGTATGTTGGAAGATCAAATTGGAGCAGACGAACATTAGCATGTCTGGCTAACCTAACTCAACTTCCTACTCTAAAAGCCAAGGAGGATTTCAGTAGCAGCAAACTGTCAATATTGTTTTCATAAAAGGATCTACGTCATATTACATGTAGTGTTAATGGTATTTCCTGGAAGCCTGACCTGCCCTGAACATACCACGACAGCCAGTCTGGGACATGACTGTGACATGAGGCTAAAAATTAATGCCTCGGGTTCACCGGGTCAATTAGTTAGTCTGCCCATTCATTCATATGTTTATTCATTCCAGTGATGGAACGCATCATTGCATGCGTGCTTTCGCTCTTGCACACGTGAACCAGATATATGACTCGAACATAAAATTGCTCTTAATTGGATCTGGAGCGAAGGCGTGGAGCTGGTGCAGAAACTTGCGAGACCGGTGGAACTTCAGGAGTCGGTTAAGTGGTTTCATCGGGCCAAGAATGCAGTTTCTGTGGGTTTAATAAAAGTCCAGCTATGAAGTGTTGCAGCTCAGTGTGCTGAATAAAATGTCCTCCAAAGCTCGAGCTCTCCGAAAAGTGAGGATCCTTGTTTTCAGCTTGACCTGTTATGTCCGCACTTTTGCTCCCATGGAATCTTCTCAAAAGTGGTAAAAGTTTCTCAACTCACAGAACTCACATGTCTCTACTTAGATAAAGACATGGAGATGAACTAGCTCTGTTTGAGTAAAATATTATTTTATGGACTTAACATATCTAATAATTATGAACACATACGTTATCAATATGAAAACAAGAGCTAAATATGTCATTATCTTCAGTGACTATGCAGTACTGAGAAAATAGTTTCTGAACTCAAATATCACTACAAGAAAGCAATTATAGCTAGAGAGCAACTCTGAGCCCCTCTGACTGTTGAAACATTGAAGAGACTGAGCTTCAGAAGCTAACAGGGCTTGTGGACACAAACACAGAGCAGCAGAGCGGAACAGCCCTCACTGTCGGAAAGAAATTGGGCAGATAAGTTACAAGGATTTGGAAAACAACCACTCCCCAACTTAAACCCCGTTCATACCCACTGAAATACCCCCCCCCCGGCTCCACCGCTGTACATCCCTCCCCTGTTTCTTCATTTCATGCAACCCTATCCGGGGTGCTGGTGGCGACCGGCGGACATCCACGCACAAAGGTCCAATTTTACACCCTCGCTGTCCAGACACATCTACCAAGGAGCGACTGGGAGAAGATAGACGGGAAACACATGCGATACTGTTACCAGTGCAGACAAAAGGGCGTTAAGAGACACACAGGTGGCCAACGCTGTGGGGCTCCTTCATTCAGCCTTACTCTTAAGTGGCAGACATCACAGTTGCTGAATGCTTCCTCCCTCGGGGCAGAGGGAAACGTGTTTCCTCTCACCTTCTTTCAGCCTCAACGAGACCTAAACATGTTGGAGTGCTTAATCCCAATTAATCTGCAGTTTACAGAAATCCTTTATTACTCCTGCTGAATTAGCTTAGTGGTCTCAATCCCCTGACGGTGAGTGCAGGCGTCGGCGTGCACCCCCACACAGATAAATGCTTGCTTGTTTTACAGCGATCAGTGTACACAGTTACTTTAATCTGATGTGAGGACACACAGTTACCCAAATCAAACTGATTAAAGATGCAAAAGATCTCAAACTACAAGGAAGATGATAACAATTTCATGCAAAATACAACAGAAAGAGTTTTTCTGGTCAATTTAACTCCACGTTGCCACAGAGGCTCAGCAGCGCCCCCCATGACAAGTAGGCTGATCTTGCAGTAAAATGGATGGACTGCACCTTTTAACCATAGAGCTGGCAGATCACAAAATGTTTCATATGGGTTGTTGTGGAAATGAATATAGTGTTGATTTAAGTCAAAATTATGCATCAACCCAGAAATGCAGTTGACTAATCTCATAAAATCCTGGATTGCATTAAATAAATCACAATTATACTATTTTATGCAGGTAATCGGTAACATGTCGCCGATTACTGTAAAGTTAGGAAACAACCTCTGCAGCCCTGGAGGATGCACACACACACACAAACGCACGCCCCCTCCAGTTTAATTTTCTGCTCTCAAATGATAATTAACAATTTTATATCGCAGCATATAATTGCAGACGGGGGGAATTAATCACATTATCTCCATTTCATAGTGTCCAAACAAAGGAGCGCTTGCTCACACAGCGCGGCGTCCTTGCTTCAGTCCCGTGTTGGTTCATAAAGATGTAGAAACTAACTTGTTCTTAACCCCTATCCATAACCACAGCACTTATTCACCCAGCCTCATTTATATAACCTTGTTTACTGTACTGCCCCATTTGAGTAATTGGGACTCTTGTGTTTCATTCTGTGGACAGTTTGACATTAGCTGGGACATTAAGGATGAATTGATGCTGTTGGGACTGCATTAATTCTCCACCCACCTGCCGGCGCCACCCACCCGACCTGCCCGGGTGCTGAAACCGGCAATCAATCTCAAATTGGATCTGTTTAATCAGATCCAAATATGAGATCAGAGTTGGGGTGGAATACGGGTGAACAAGGATTAGCGTTACTGTATTTTCATTTTAGTCAATAAAGCATTAAAATTTGACCAAAAAAGAACAGCCTTATTTTTATAGCAGCTTAAATAATAGGCTGTTGGTTACAGTTAGCATCATCAGGTGGCATAGTTTCTCCTTCCTTGACTTGTCAGTGACCCGTAGAAGAAGCAGGATAACCTCCACGCAAAGCGAATGAGTCACACAGTTTCTGCTTCAAAAAGAAGGGAGGTTGATGTACACAGAGAGTCTGACTGTGTACACACGACCAGAAACCCCACGCCCGCAATGCTGGAGCACCTGTACCGGTGACGCAGGAAAACCAAAACAGTTTATCTCCCGCGCTAAACAGGATTTGATGTCATTTTAAAGTAAATCTCCTCAGAGTGGCAACATTGTGAAGTTAAGGTCAGACGGAGAAGTTAGTTCGGCGCCTCTCGGCTGGACAAATATTCCCCCCGGATCCTACAAAAAAAAATAAAAAATGTAAACCCCCAAGAAGTTGGAGCGCTAATCTAGCATGTCCAGATGTCTCGGACTGCGTAGTCGTGTGATTTACTGTGATTCGCTCGGTTAGAAAAGAAACTTGCTTTAAATGCACTCGGGATATTAGAATAAATTGCTGCCTGACATCATGAAAAATGACATGAGCTCAATTTTATTTCAATTAGAGATAAAAACATGGCTCCTGCACTTACACACCTGAGCTATTACAGGGACGCGTGAGATAGCATGGTTTACATATTATAGCTAAAGTTGGAACATCCTGCTCATTTCCAGCACGCTGAAAAAGTCTGCCTGTGATGTGACATTTGTGTGTTTTTACCGAATAAATGAAATCGCACAAAACCAGAAGGCCTGCAGGCTTCCCGGTGGCTTAGCTGGCAACTGCACGTGACATAGTGAGTTTTTAAATCTCATCAGTTGCAACGTTGACATGCTGACGTACTCTGCAAAGCACCAGGGAATCAACAACAACAACAACAACAGCAACAAACAGGAGTCCATTCATCTTAGCAACGCTTCGCTCATTGTCCCAGCAATCTGAGGAAACAACCCAAAGTTTGTGAAAGCAGAAATGATCAGTTTCATTCAGCAGACGCAGAGAAATAGCAGCGGGGACACGCCTTCTTTTAATGATGAGGGCACATTATCATGTCATCGATTAAAGGTTTGTGATTATTTAAACACACCTATAGTTTTCATCAAGAGTTGTGGGGCAAAATCTAACAAGTCAACAGTGGTGGAAATTAAAAAAGCATATATTCACAATTTTGAGTCACTTCTACTTTACTTTAACTGTAGTTACTTGTTGCTGTGTAGATGGAGACTTTACTTAATTAAAAGGGCATTTTGAATGAAAGGTTCTTAGTTCAGATCTCTTTTTTTTTTTCCGCTTCTATAATGTCGGGGGGGGGGGCTCACAAGAGACAGATTAACAGAATAAAGCTGAGCGATAACCTTGGTGACATCGTCAGGGTTATCTTTTCAAAATAAGATATGTACTATAGATACTGCGTTACTTTTATTTGGACAGTTGCTTTTAACCGCTGTACCTTTGCTGTATGGTTCTACCTCCAACATCTAGGCTTTTATAAATGGCTTCAGCTGGAGCATGCCGCCCCAAGATGCAGTCAACCCCCTTACCTCCCTTGGCCCTGCGCTATTTTGCTGTATGTAGGGAAATAACTACCCACATACTACGCATCCCGGAGGGGCTTTCAAGTAACTGGATTTCTGCCCACCTGTAAATGAACTCTGTGAAAAATCGCCCTCAGCTGTCCCGCTGGATGCCGAGGTGACCGGCTGCTCTTAATCGAAACCTCACACCAGGCATGCAGGCACACATTTGAAATCGAAACGGGTCACTTCTCGCCTAAAGACACCTGAAAGGCGCACATGGCCAGCCAACAAGGCACCCGCTGTAGCTGCGATGATGATGATGATGTCGCACGTCATTGTGAAGCTGTTTGACCAGCTTGATTTTTCAGGGTGCATTTATAACATCTGACCACAGCAGATGGAAACGAGTCTTCTTGACTAACTCTTTGTTTGTTCCTCGCTGTGGATGGGTGAGTAATGGGTCCACGCAAAAAAAGCAGTAAATGAAACTGATGTGAAGGCATCTGGCCTCATAAGACTTTGCTGTACACAATTACTACACATATAGCTCTTTTGCTGTGCAGAGGAACATGCAGCACGAATAGCAAGTCCAATACTATTTACAGCAAATCCAATATTATTTATAGCTCTCCTTAGATAGGGAGTTGACTATAGGCATGTCGGCAGTTCTTGCCAGCTATGGCTCAGGCCCAAACATATACTACGGTCTATTAAATGAAGCTTCCAAAAATTTGCCAGGCTGCACAGCGCAGGTGAGGAGGCAGTGGTTCAGAGTTGGGAGCAGCTTATTGAGCGTCCTGGAGGTGCCGTGGCCCTAATTCAATGTGATGTGCGTTCAGTGCGGCCATCTGTGATAGGTGGTGCGCGCTCAAAGTCATTGGACAGAGTGCAGACGCTCCACACTCAACGCTGATGAAGAGGGCAGAGCCTGCTTTCTGATTTTTGGGGGAGTTTTTCCAGGTTTCATTGTAACGTAGATTGGATTGTGAGTGAAAAGCAAAATTAACAATAAAGGTGCAGCCTGAGACTTTCTGGAAAGTGACGTGATTAATGTCCCTTTCTGACCTCCTGCTCCCCTTTGTGTTTAGCTGAACCCATCACCGAACAGGGATTAAACCCAGTTTACTGCTTTAGTAACTGTCATGTTGTTTACAGCTGAGGCTTTCACTGCACTCTCCCCGTAATCCGTTCTCCTCCTCACCTCGCTGGAAAACGCATGCACAGCATTGTGAGTCTCTGGCCCTTCTTTCACTTTGATGTTTAAAAAAAAACCAAAAAAAAACATCCCGTAACCCAAGAGATTCAGAGACGGGTGTCGTTTTATCTGGGCTATAATAAGTCCTCAGTGATGTTTGTGACTTGTAAAAGCTCTCTCTGGGCTGAATCTGTGCCTGTATAAACCTTATTATGGAGCCATTTGAGTGGAATTAAGAAGGTGATTTTTGACAGATTGCGTTTACGAGTTGACAAAGGAACAGTTACTCGAAAGCCCTCGGGGGGGGGGGGGGTAGTCCTCATATGCTGCAGTAGCATGTAGATTGTGTTTATGTCACAGCAAAGCGTGACCGCGTAACCTTTGCTGAAAGCGGTGTGTAAAAGTAGCACGAGACCAGAACAGTCATCAAGCCAGTGGACATCCTCAGAAATGTCACCTAGACGTAACTGTTGCTAAGATTAGCCCACATTAGCCACCGTAAGCTACCTGCTCAAACCTGACGGCGGATGTGTTTGCCTCCTCTCTCAAAGGTTACAGTGTAGTATTGTATAGTGGCACTTTAAGCCAAAACAACGAAAATACACAGATTTTTTTCCAACAAGATTCAACCATTTAAAGCCACCAGGACAGTTTTGGAATGTGATCTGGATTAGAACCCCCCCCCCCCCCGAAAAGACCAGAGCGACGCCAAAAAACCATGAACACACAAGCGTGCACGCTTTCACACTGATTTTAATTCCCTTTTACACAAAATTAAAACATGATTTGTCTTTCTACAGAGAAATTCGCACCCCCCCCCTCCTCGAGGAAGTAATTACTGAGTAAGTTATTATTTGAATTTCTCAAAAGCCGTTCAATGAAAGCAGATTATCAGGAGACACATTTTCCTCCTCTTTTTCCCCCCTTTATTTTTAATCACACCTGAGCTCTGCTCTACTTGGTGACCACAAAAAGACGCCGCGGAACTATTTCGCCATCTTGTGGCGCCTTGTTGCCATCACACTCTGACTCCCGGTAATGATGCTGGCCTCAAAAAATGTTCAGCTATTTCATGCATCATTAACATGCATCAACTACTGACAATAACGAGGATAATTGGATTTTAAATGAACACAGTTCTTAATTTGTTCCAGAGATTGATGGGGATTATTGATGAGTGCACCCTCCCACCAGCCCAGGATTCATTTACACTCATGTCTCACCACTGCTTCCAACTCGCCGTCCTCAAATCAACCTGACACCTGTGTATTTAAAGCCAAGGCAAACAGCCCTTTAGGAGTTTGAGTCTTTCTAGTTTGCAAAGGTAAACTTTGATATTCAGAAGGGCTCGACCCTGAACTGTGGTGACTCAGCAGCAGCTGAAAATGTTCATCTTCTTAGAATGATTTGCAGCAGTTTAGCTCACTCTGTGTTTACCTGAGCAGGTGGTTTCTTTCGTTTCTTGGTAAAACTCTCCCCACAGTAACCTCCCCTTTAAGGTTTTGGGTGTTGGCACTGTAGCCTGAACAAAGAGAATAAGAGATAAATCTGATTTAGTACATGGAGTCGAATTGTGGAATGTTTCAGTTGATAAAATGTTGATTCGATGTATGGACAAAAAAATGTTACGATATAACTGTAAAAGTAATATTTATGAGCTTCAAAGTTCACTCTTGACCTTGGAAACTGCAGTAAAAAAATTGGTTCATTTAGTAGCCGTTCTGGAGCTCTTGATCACATCACATTATCTTCATCACCAGATGGAGTTTGCCACGTCGTCATAGATACTAATTTGACAATTGTTGCATGAAGTGCTGTCATGTCATCCATGTCTGTGTTACTTATTCATTTGGACAAAGGCCAGGTCAGGTGGTACGACATTTTTCTTCTTCCTGCTCCATTGTTGGTCATGGAATTTGTCAGATTACAGTATTTTGTTTAGTGTCTTATTTTGAGTTGAAAGTATACACAGAAATGAGCAAACCCTGTCCCCCCATCCTGCATATATCTAGTATGCAATCTCAAAAAAAAGCTCACAGAGCCGTATTATTATGTTGTATTTTTCAGAACTTAGCCTTGTTATATAATATCAGCATCATGTTATGTTGGATCTCTGCTGTGATTGGCTAGTCTACTATAAAATGACTTCATCGTTTGTGTCAGTGGACCTGTAATGGCGCCTTACTCACCAGTAGGGGTCGACAAAGATCACAGATTACTCAAAGGACATTTAATGTCTCATGTTACCAATCATCTACATTATGTAAGGGCCCTTGGTGATATTGTTGTGGTTGGTTGCATCTTGAGGAAATAAATCAACACAAATGGAGGAGGAGAACGCAGCTCTTTCAAGTTTTTTCTGTAGTTTCTTTGACATCTTGCAGATTACAGGTAAAATCTGACGTCCGTGTTCACCCGAGGGCACAGACCTGCTTTGTTCCGTGTCCCCCCCCCTCCCTCAGACTATGTTCACCCTGCAGAGCTGCCACCCTTTACGTACGAAGCGATCCATCTAAATAATTACTGGAATTAGTTTCACCGTGCTGCATAGCTCTGCTACCCGTGTCACTCGGCTATCACTGCTGCAAAAGTTGACCGTAATTACAGCAGGGAACAATTACAGCGAGGGATCCCTTTCAGCCACGTTTAAAGAACCGAGCTGTTAGCAGCGCAGGCAGCTGCAGCTGTCAGAGCACCAGCAGGGTTCCTACTGTAAACGCGTTTCGTGTTGTCAAAATTGATGTAGTAATTGCAATACTTTATTTTCCTGTAAGTGAAAAAGAGCCTGGATACAGCTGGAAAGGTCGTTTATTTCATTGGTTATTTTCTTTCAGACTCTCTAAAGGTCTCACAAGCAGACAATTCAAACCCCAGCTGGCCAGTTGCATGTGCATTGAGATATGCTTTGTGTGGTAAAACACATGTCTACGAGCAACGTGAGGCTGCGGCTGCATCTTTTCACCCACCTGTCACGCTGCCTGGCTGCCAAGTCAACAACCAATGCTTTTGTTTCCGACCTTGCCCACGATCATGCGACTAATGACAGGTACGACAATGGCTGCCTTAGAGCAGCTATTCAAATGCACCGCATGGTGTACTCGGGCCCACACGTATCCTTGAGAAGGTGGCAAATTGCACGTTATTATTGTGCTCGAGAAAGCCGTCTCCTTACATTTCCTCTCCAAGGGGATTGCAAGTTGATGATAACGCCCACACATCATTTAACACTTGAAGAATGATAGAAAGAAATGTTTTCTTTTCTTTCTTTTTTTTCTCCTTGACATTCATCTCTGATAAGAGCTCAACAGTCAAGTCCCTGCTATAATATTTGATGCTTTGGTACTTTGGTAGACTCTTTCTTGGCATTCCGATGAGAAGGGCACTGTGTCTGTTTGCTAACTCAATCGTATGTATGGATTTTGCATGCATGTTTTATGTTTCTTCAGATGGCTTGTCTGACCTGGCCTCTCGAGTCGCTGCACTGCTAAAATGGGCACTTAATTTCAGATTGTATTTAACTGGCCCTTCTGAAAGGTGCTGCCCCCCTGTGGATCAAATGTGCTGGAACTGCCTCAGTTTCTACTGTCTGTCCTCTGAGTCAGAGCGATTTTGCCACAAGTAGTCACATCATGCTGCAATGATGCATGCTGTTCTACGTTTTGAGCATTTTTCATTAGTTCACTGATTATACGCCGACTTTGCCATCGTCTCTTGAAGCTGTGTGTAACGTTAATGCGTCGCTGGTTTGTTGCCGCAGACTTCACTCAGACTGTGAAGTAGATGTCTCTTGTGTGTGCATGTGCGTCGTAGAAGAGGTGGAGACAGATGGGGAGCTTAATGCAAGCAAAGTTCCCTTAGATCGGAGCGCTCTTGCCCACTCCGGCGTGTGGGAGGAATGGCAGGGAAAGCAACAGATTGATAATGACTTGTAAGGGAACCGCGAGTGCTTCTGCGAGCCATGCAGGCAGATTTAACTCAGCTGGAGGAGGCTGGTTTTAGTCAGTGAGAAGATTCAAAGGGTCACTGGTATTAAAGGGAGAGAATGATAACTGGCCATAAATAAAATCAAAACAGCTTTGGGGGGTTTCATAACATAAATAAAGCAGTCATTTACAAGCCAATAAATCGTGGATTTAGCCCTGCAATCTTTTATTGAAAGATGTGACGCTGAAGCGGCACATCTGCGTGATCACATTTCCTGTTTGAAAGTCTAAACCTTTTAAAATGTTAACATAGGAACTTGAGTTCTGGATTAGTATGCCAAATCATGCAGCAAGGACATCCACAATACAATCAGATCATCTTTTCAATAGATGGAACCTTTGCCGTCACTTAAAAAAAAAAACAAATGTGGACACAGTGATGCCACCAAAACAACATAGTGTCCCTCACACACCTTGTGCTGTTTTCATAAAGCAACATTTCAGGACATCATTTTATGTATGAGAGGGGAGAAGAGCTCAGTCTTCCTGCTGCCTGATTCGATTTGTGAAATCACTCTCGGGGACGTGCAGCCCAGATGTTTCAGTGTGATTCAATCGAAAGCCTCATAAAGCCATATGGTAAACTAAATGTCTCTTCATGCAGCATTCTTCTGTTATATACGGTATTTAATTTTAATGCTGCCTGCGTCCTGCTGTTTTTCAAAAGAACATCTTCATCGATGTCCAGTTATTCCGAAGATACCTGCAAATAAAAACCATTTTATATGTGGGAAATCTCGTTTTGCAAGGTCATAGCATGCGTTAAATATCTTTATCTCTGTGTGCACTGCATTTGTTGCTGTATTGTTCCTTTTCAGTCTCGGACTGGCACTCACACAGTGCTGGATGAGCTGCATTTGAATCTTTGGGTGGATATGCTGAAATGCAAACGATGCTGCACACATACGGCGCATATCTGCAGAATATAGACTATAATACACAAAATGTGCAGCTGCCTTATAGCAACAGCAAAAAAAGCTTCAGCACATGCATCTCTTGCACTAAAGTATATCAGATATAGAGTCAAATTTTAATGATTCAATAGGGGATAACAGATTACAGGCTTTGAGTTTTGTGCAGCGTCCTGCTACTTGGAAATACATTTAGCATCTACGTAGAAGACAGCCTTATGCTGACACAACATGCTGCATCAAATTAGCATGAAATTGCGACTTAGCGAGGTTTTGCCTGCAGCTACAAAAGTAGATAAAACAAAATCTCAAATTACATCTATAAAAAGTATTTCTTCTTGTGTTCTGGGACTACGGGCACAATTAAGAGGAACTGTCATACCAGGATGGGCAAAACGTTTTCTTTTTTGAGAGAGAGCGAGACCTTTTAAAGATCTTCTTCAGAGAATGATGGATTTTAAAAAGCAGACTCCTCAGAGAGAAGGGGGGAGGGGTTCTTTGGGAAACGGTCCAATCTGAAGATGATTTCTGCTGAAAGAGACACCGAAGAGACAGAGTTTGCAGGACGGCATCCTCCTGACCGGCCCTGCGTGGATCGACACCGCCTTTTGTGTGGCAGTGAAGCATTGTGGGAGTGCGGACGACTTGGGACTCCAATCACGTTCTCAGGGCCACTACACAGGTATCTGACTCGCTGCCAGACACACACACACACACACACAGACAGTTAGTCCCGACTTGTGTTGGATGTTGGATTGGCACTGCCATTGTGCGGCAGTGAAACGATCTGGGACTGCAAGAGGCTTGGAACGGCGCTCGCACCTGCAACACGCACACACGCATTGTGTGTGTGTGTGTGCGTGTGTGTGTGTGTGTGTGTATACATACAGCTGCCAGACAGCACATGAACACTAGTTTGAGAGAAATTGTACCCAGGTTTCGGTAATTTATCCATCAATCTGAGGTCCCTGTCTGGAACCGACTCTATAAGCTGTGTGGTTTTATGCTTTTACACAGTATGTGTTTGTGTTTGTGCATTCGCTGATCCAGTGGTTTATCATAATTTGAATTAAATGACATCTTTCTTTCCTTATTTCTTTCCTTCCTTCCTTCTGCATTTTCTTCTTTCCTTCCCTCCTCTTCTTTCCTTTTCTTTGCTTTCCTTTTCCTTCCTTGCTTCCTTCCTTCTGTCCTTCCTTCTCTTTCCTTTTTTTCCTTCCTTCCTTCTGTCCTTCCTTCTCTTTCCTTTTTTTCATTTCTTCCTTCTGTCTTGCAAAATATGTGGTTGTGACTTTGCTGAACTGTGACTATGACCTAAAACACTTGAGTAAACAGTATTAACACATGCCTTGCATTTCTTGGCCTGTGGTTTATGGGTCTCATTGTTATGAATAACTGATCCGCCAACACACAGTATGACATCATGTGGAGTTTATAATCTGTGACTGAAGAAACAAAGAAAAGTTCTTTCAGGTGCAAACTACAAAGAAAGACCACAATGCACTGTGAAATGCAGTTAAGTCAAATTGAGGTCTTTTAAAAGGAAAGAAAAGGAAATTCGCTGCAAAACAGCCGCTGCAGGTCTACCGTTTGTATACACCAGATAAACCTTTTACTTTGCTTCATGTCCTTTTCATCCTCTCTTTTCATGGCCGTGTTTATGATGATTTTTATGTCTGAGTACACATCATCATCATCATCATCATCATCATCATCATCCTCGTCGTGTATATAAAGCCGATGCTTCATTTTACATGGGGGACTGCTTTTCTCTCACCGCGGCATGTTTTGACGGAAGCCCCTGTCTCCAACAAACACGTTTAACCAACAGAGGTTCACCTCCGCGCTCCCTCTGGGGAACGAAAAAAAGCCCTTATGGGAAATGGTATGAAAGCACAAACTGCAATTACAAGTAGATGCGGCAGGTTGAGGGGAAATGGGCACAGCACAAACTGTATTACAACACCTCATCATGAAACACCTCCAGGGCCCCACTGATGATGGATACTGTGTATTACAGTGTGAGGGTGCAGGGGTTGACTTTTCCTTTAAGGGTCAGCGTGTTGGAATGTTTCCTAACACAATTACATGTATTGTTTTTGGTTCAATATTACATACTGGAGCCACTGTTCATCATCATTTTTAATCAAGGAATGGTTGGCAGCCTCTCTGGAGGGTTACAGATTGTGCTCGTATTTTTCTTGGCCTTATTGGCTATTAAGTAAAGGAGGCAAAACACCCTCTACAAAGCCCGTGCATCATCCATTTCAACGCCTAACGTACAAACCTGGAGGGTATCATCCTGCTTATGCTGTGGTCCAAAGCAAATGAGAAATATTATTTGTTTGATCTCCCTTTTTAAAGTCTAAACATCACAAAATATAGGTAGCATCCATGCCAACATATCCAGGTGATTGGCTATGTAGTGATTAAAAATGTTAATAAGAATCCTTTGAAATGCAGCACGCTGTTACAGTGCGTTACAGTTAACTGATCAGTCAGTAGTTGCACTAATTATTATTATCACTAGTTATTATCATACATGCTACTAAATTATTACCTAAATGAATGGAAATCAGCTTAAATTTGATTATTAAATTAATACTACAGGCGCCTAGAACTTAATAATTTAGATACTGTTATGTAATTCCATTACATGCATATGTGTTAAAATTGGACGATAAGTGCCTTTAGCCCTATTCACAATAATTCAGTCACTTGATGAAGCAGGCGTTTTTTGAAATAAAAATAAGAAATCTTTGCCCTTAAGTGTTTCTTGTTAGCGGCGTATAAATAAGGGGTTCAGAATGAGGGCTCAATAATGATTATTATTAGAGGAGCCGTTTCAATTTACATTTTGAATTAAATGGATTAAGAGTGCATTGACCCTCAGCTCAGCACGCCCTGTGGAGAAGTAAAGAAACTCCAATTAGATAGAAAAAATTAATCAGCACACCTTGCAAATTCTTTATATATATAATGAGAAATAAGTTTTTGGAACTGTTACTGTAAATGTGTGCAACTCAGTCAGTGCCGTGTGAGAACATCTTGCTTTAGAGTCACGCCTAAGCCGAAACATTTGAATATGAAGCGCAATTCAGCCTTTGATTGTGATACAAGAGTAAACTGTATCCCCACTACAAAAGGCAGCGATGGAAAAGGATTTAAATTAACAATCGACAGCTTTAGACAAATCCCATGCGCCTGTGGCTCTGTGCCAGCAGCTGCAAAATTGAAGACTCAATGTGAGACTGAATGAATAGAAAAGAACAAACATGCTTAATTGACTCAATCCTGTCTTACACCACTTTTTGGTCAACAGGTGTGTCTCACGAATGAGCACCAACAAAGACAATAAGTGAGCCAGAAAACGTGACGTTAACTAATCCAGCAAGTGAAAGAAACACGCTTTGCAAACAGTCCTCATGTGTGGTTTTTCTGGAGGATTCAAAGATAAACGCCACACATTGACACGAGGCAACACAAGCAACTATCAAGTACTTTCAGAACTGGCATCAAGTCGGAGCTTCTTGCAGAAAAAGCCCAATTGTTTTTGATGAAACTGATGTTATCACCTTTTCCCGGCGCCTGTTTACTCTTAGCTTTGTAGTTGGTGCCCAGAATAGAATATTATTTCCCCACTTTGCTGCTATTATGGGAAAAAAAAAAAAGAACTCAACTAGAAGGCGCCTCAGACAAGCAAGTCTTGTTCAGTTAATCAGACTTATTATGGCGGGCACGTGTGCAAATCATTAATACACAGGCAAAGCTGACATCAATAAAATCTAACAGCCTTAATGAGTGAGGGGAGAAAAAATTAGATATGAGCAGATGTTCAAAATGAAAACCTCATCAACAATCGTTATGTAAAAATGTCATTTCCCGGGTAAGACACTGGGTGGTGCTGTTGAACTGAAGAAAGAGGGAGTGTGTGAGCTGCATGTAGTAAAGAGTATGTGTGAAGTGCAGAGGGAAGGATGGAGGAGCGATACAGTGACGGGGGGGAAGGCTGAGAGAGATGCAAAGCAAAGGAGCTAAAGAAGTGAAGAAAGAGAGCACAGGAATGAGGTGGGGGGGGGGTCGATGAGCAGAGGCAGGGCGAGTGTTTCCTTAGTTTGAGAAATTGGTAGTGAGAGAAGGGTTAAAGACAGAAAAAAGGGGGTAGTGAGCGGAGGGTAAATGTGGTATAAACATATCAGTCTTCCCACCGTGTTAATTACATCCATTATTACACCGCTAGTTTCTGGGTCAGATGAGTGTTTTACTCACGACGGCGTCTTTAGTTGGAGAGATTACAGAAAATTACAAGGAAAACCTCAGACCTCGTCGAGGAGGGCGCGGCCTTGTTTGTGGTTAATTGGAGAAAAGCAATGCATCACTCTGCGTGAAACGTGTTTCCCAGTTGAGCTCTCCCCAAGGGCCGCGCCGCGGACTTGCCACATTTGTTCTCCAGCGCTACATGCGGCGTCCTCGGATGCACATAAAAATTGTTCGCTGCGCATTACGACTCTGCAATGAATTGCATTTAATTACACCAGAGGAGAATGATATCATCGCTTTCGAGCGGCAGGTTGTCCGTTGGTGAGCCCGTTGCTGTGTTTGTACATGCGCGCCTGCAAGTGCCGCACTATTAAGCACCCGGGAGCGTGTGTGTGTGTGTGTGTGTGTGTGTGTGTGTGTGTGTGTGTGTCCACGTGCAAATCCTCCAGCGCGCCAGGCTCGAGCTGTGTCCTGCTTGTCGATGAGTGGATAGCTGAATGCTAACAGCTTGTCAGCCGCATGTACAGGTTTGCAGACGGAACAGACCACCAAGCGATGTTGTGCTAGGTGACAACAACCTCTGGGAGAATCGTGTAACGCAGGAAAGGGGTGAGGGATGGGGGAGGGGGGGGCACATGCAGACAAAGACAACACACAGAAAGACATAACTAGATGCAGGCAGATAGCAGTCGCAGCACAGTGGGGTAGGTCGTGTAACAGATCAGCTCGTTGTCAAATTGGTGGGTCTCGCCTCGGGGCTGTTTCAGACAGGAATGATGCAGCAGATCTGTAATGACTGCAACACACACTCGCGAGCGTGAATCATTTATTTATGGCCGCATAAATCAGGCAGCGCGGCGAGATAAACAGCAAAGACGATTTTGTGAGATCAGTCGGTTACATGGCACTACAAACAAAAACACAGAGTCACGGCTAACAGACGCAGTCGTCGATCTGCCGGCGACAGCCGACGCCAGTCCGTTCCATTGCTAAGTGAGTGGCTCTCCGCTGTGACACACTCATCATCATCAGCTGAAGGCTTCTCACCTGGCCTCCACTGAGGAGTATTGAAACATGCAGTTGGCAACCTGTAAATTGCTCTGCATAGGATGGAAATAGCAATTACTTGAAGCACCATGAGCTCCTTTTTGACTGTAAAACTCAGCTGGAAGTGTTTCAGACATCTTCTGGTTTTGCGTGAGAAAATCCATGCAACATATGCCTCACTGAAACAGGCTGAATGAATACCTGAGCTGCAGAAGGTACCGGGCCTTTATCCGAAGCAGGCTTGTATTAGAGAACAGCAATTGTGATGGAAAGTTGTCGCCGTTTTGTTTAATTTCTCTCTGTTTGGGCCTGAAGGTCTCGTAGGTTTTGTGTTTTCTGTGCACCGGTTGGTGGGAGAAGCTAAGTGGCTCAGGTTTTGTGGCAGTCCCTGACAATCAGAAGCCTGGCCACGGCTGGAGGCACATTCAGTTAAGATCTGTGGACCAGCGCACTTAATTGCTGTTGAAAATAGCAACGCAATGTTACTTTCCATTTCCTTATTGTTGTCACCGTAATTATTGGGGGAAAAAACATGCCAATAACGAAAGCAGGCGCTTGAGTCAGCCTAATGGCGGAATAATGGCATGTGAACAGTTTCATAAGCGATCTTCTGCTCCCAAAGCAGCCGGTGATGTAAGCCATTATTAAAAATCCCCAGCAGGAGACAGATTTGTGTGAAACAGCAGAGCCATCTCCTTCATAAAATAAGTACTCACAGAAAGCACTACAGTACTTTATTGGCGTGGTTCAAAGACATAATGACTGAAAAAGGCCCTTTTAAGTCAAGCACCATGATATGTAATGATTCAAATAACTCCCTCTTAAGCAACTGAAAATAAAATGATCCCGATGAGTCCTTCCCTTCATTGTAGAGGGGGATAATTGAAGCGCGCTCATTTTCCCTCATTGTTAGCAGGCTGGATGGCTCCATCTGTATACATGTTAAGAGCATCACTAAAAAGTGCACGTCATGTTTTTGGCATCTAAGCGTTCGACTGGGGCGGGCGGCCTCGCTGCATTTCGTTGATTGCAGCAAATTGATATGTGAAGGTGGATCTGGGGTTTGCAGACTGGCATCAACACGCTCGCCACCGAAGCTGAAGGCGAGAACTAATGGCTGGCATTGACTGCAGGAGACGTCTAGGTGGAACAGAGGTTTGTCTCCGTCAAGACGTAGCTGTGATTTATAAGAGTTACTTTATAATTTGCTTAAAATTCCAGATTAACCTGCACGTTTCCAATTGTTTGCGCGCTTACATTACAAACATCTTACATCTGGACCCAAGTTGGTTTGGTGCTGAAACAGCAGACCAAGACCAGATTCTGTAGAGTCTTGTGGTGATATATTAAATGTGATCTCAGCCACTTTAGGGGGTCACATGTTGCTTTTTGACTTCCTAGTTAACAGCAGTCAACCCCATGGTGTACAAACGTAGTGTACAGCATCACCTGCACCCCCGCAGCCATTTGTATGGATCATACAAACCGATTGGCTGCACCGCATTGCGTGGTAATCCATCCGATAGTTGTCCAAGACGCTTCACTCTGTGCCTGCTGGTGGCGCTACAGGAAAGGTCAGGGGGATCACCAGAGTCAGTAGGCGTCATCATTCGGGATCTGTGAATGTCAGTAAAGCATTTCATGGCAATTTATCCAAAAGGTCCATCTAGACTGACGGACACTGCAAACCTCGAGACGCTAAAAACAACAAGTAATTTGAGCAATGGCATGAAATAGAGGGCTTAATTAAATATACTGGATGAATTATAAACACCTCATATCAGCATGATAGAGTATAATCTCCCCACTGTGCAAAAATGAGAGTATATAAATATGCATTATATAGTGGTGTCAGGATTATGACATTACAGGACATAAAGTACATGCAGCATTGATGACTGCCAGGCTAAAAAGAAAAACTAATAATAATAAATAAATATATATATATATAAATATTTCTTTGTTTGAATTATTTAATTTCCCTAGCGAGCATCAGGGAGTTTGGGACTATCAATAGCAAACAGTCAATGCCAGGGAGCATTAGCTTATTACTTTGGCAGGATGAAGTAGCAGCTTCGTGTCAATTAGGAGGTAATAAATGAGTTGGTGAAAAACTGCTGTTTGATGCTTCAGCGTCGTGGAACACTTACATTTGGCATTGAAGGCAGCAGACGGCCGCTCGACGACAAACTTGAAGACTGTGGCCGGTTTTTTTGGCTCGCGGAAGAACAAAACAAGCAGAGCGTTTGCAAATAAACCGGAGAGCCTTGTTAACCAAATGTTCAGCGCTACAAATAAATATGTTGCAGCTAGAAGATTGTAGGTCAAGGGCTTTTGCCTTCGGTGCCGAGCTCTTGAGTGACACGGAGGAAAATATCAGCGGTGGGCCGAGGCACGCACACACGGCGTGTTCTGTTGAGTAACTAGGCAAATGACATTCTTTGAATCGAGCACACCGAGGTCTCACACACGGGCCCCGAGCTAAATATTCTCTTCTGAATGCCATCTGTGAGTGTCGCTATATTATCCGCACAGTTGAGTGTGTTCCTGATGCTGTGTGTGTGTGTGTGTGTGTGTGTGTGTGCTGAACCTTGCCGGCTGGGGTCATTTGCGCCTTTAGCCCTTGATTGTTTGTTAAAGCGTCGCCGTGCCGCTGAGCAGGTCGCGCCATCGCATGAGGGTTCAAACGCAGAAGCGGCCTGTTGCAGTTCAAATGTTTGCTTGTTGCATTTTCAGTTTCAGTGCGCCGGAAACCTCGGCTCAGTCCCCTGCCGCGACATGACATAATAAAGGTGGCACCTGTGGGATCTCTGTAGAGGTGTAATCCAAACATGAGGAAATGTGCTGCCTCATTTACTGCATTTTTCGGATCCACTTATTCGTGTGAGTCAGCCTTTTCCCACATGAAGATTATTACGTCCAAATACCGTTCAACTGATGATCATTTGGAGGCCTGCTTGAGACCAGCTACCAGCAGCTACCGTCCAGATGATGCAGCCCTGGCTGACTCCATTCAGTGCAAGTCATCAGAATAATGTAGGCACCCGAAATGTATTGTGCTGTGGAGGGTTTATTATTCTATTATTGAAAATGATCCACGGTATTTAAAAAATACAATGAATAAGCTACAAAGCAAAACAAAAAAGTACAATATCTATATTTAATTTTGTCAAAGTAATCAGTAGGATTTGGGTTTTTTTGGGGGGTTGGTAGATCATGTTGAGCTGGTCATTTAGCCTGTAACCTGCTGCAGGTGACACCTCTGGCATCCTCTGGTCGATCTGCGCCATCTGCTACTCGATTTAAAAGGTCTGAATCTCAAGAAAATAGTCCTCCACTTTAAACTTGTGTCACTGCTACCATTCGATCAAAAGATGGCGACAGAGAGCGCTCTGGCGCACCTGGGAAAGGTCGGGAATTGATTCAGCTTGACCCGGGAGCGTTGGAGTGTCTGTCTACTTGTTGTTTAATGGGACCAGGCCAAACTTTTGACTCCAAAAACAGCAAAGGTAAGACACAATTTGTAGTTGCAAATGTGCAAAGGAAAGTTTGTTGTTGTTGTTGTTGCTCTTTGATGGTTTACTCCGTGAGTTTTGGTCGTCTCGTTATAGGAGTTCCACTGTTGGAATCTGTGGAGTCTCTGTGTTATATTTGATGTGCTGCTTGTGTGGCGAGCGGCCCAGGACGAGATTTAGCAGTTGCTTGGTGTTTGACTTGTGTTTTGTTTGGGTAGGAAAAAGGGATGTGTTACCTGGCTATTTTGTTACGAGCTTAAAGGCCTTGTGACGCGTTTGCACAACAGGGGGCGGAGTCGCCCCCGTATGGTGGGGGGGGGACTCGAGGAAAAAAAGACCAGACTCCAATTAGAAGACATTACTAACCGTAGTCTTGTATGTTTTGTGCTGGTGGACGTGAGCCTGTGTTCCTGCGGTTTAAGACCATCGCTCACCTGTCACCTCGCTCTGTGGTTTGCTTTTATTCCCCACTAATCGGAGTGACAGTAGTGGCAGACGCAGACTGGTTTCCACAGAGTGAGCAGAGTTGTTCTGGATGCACTGAAAGCCTCGTTTTGGCTTCTGTTGAGCATGTCGGCACAGCGGTCAATAAAACAAGCTGACTAAACTGTCATCCTACAAAAGGGACAGTGCAGTACTGCAGTACTGGTACTGGTACTGTAATTTACTTACTCAATATTCCCAATTCTCCCAGTCCGTAATACACTACTACCCTGCTCGTGAAAGTATGCATTAAAAGCTGAAATTTGGCTTCTCTAGAGGACTTCTCAACATGAAATATTCATAACTAAATAAGCAGCAGTCAAAGGTTAAATGGAGCATCTGTAGGTATTCTTTAATGCGGGTTTAAACAGACAAAACCTCGGCTAATGCTCTTCATCAGGACTGTGTTGGTGTGCTTTGATGCGATGTGACTGACCAGCCAGCGAGGAGAGCAAATGCAGACACCTCTAATGGAAAATGATCAACACGGTTTAGGATCCCGCCACCAGTAAGAAGCTGGTTTGAGAAAATACACATTTAGGGGCTTAGAATGGACAGAAAGGTCGGGGACAAGTGCATTAAATAAATCGATAGCTGCAGGTGGTGGTGGTGGTGGGGAAAATGGGCTCATATTGAGCCGGCACTTTGCTGCGACAGGGACGTCTGCAAGCTTCCCTTTTTGATTTTGCCACCATTAGAAATGACATCAACCCGTTTTTAATTAGGTTTTACGGTGCGTAGTAGTAGTGCGGTTTGCTTTTAATATACAGCTGCGCTTAGACACACGTGGACACACTTGCTGGCACCATGGTTTGAAGACACCTGTGATGCTAATTACAGGACACACCTTAGTTTAAGTTCCCTACGGTCAAATCATTTTCAGTCTTTTCTATGGGTACCATCGTTTTTGTCCAGGCCAGTTTCATTAGTTTGTTTTTTGAAATGATTCTGGTGAACCACAATTCAAAAGCAATGTTTGATTTTCACGAGTTGATTTTCAGTACATTTTTATTTATTATTACTTTTGTCAGCTTCAAGTTATTTCAGTGGATCATTGCTGGTTGTTCTTTCTTTTTAAAGGTACCAACAGTTTTGTCCGCGTGTGTATATGCTCACCTTTTTTCTCACCAAATCACAGTGAAAGAGATTTTTGTATATGATACAACGTGCAGTAATATAATGGAGTAGCGTACACTTCACTACATTAACAAATGTCAGATGTATCGCATATTATACAAGCAAAAAAACTCAGTTTTGTCTTAGTTTGTCAAAGGTGCAATAAGTTATTAAAAAGTTAGAAAGTCACTGGATGCACAAAACTGGCTAAACTCAACCTCCAATCAGACCTCGTGGTACGTTAAGAAGTGGTCAGGTTTGGCCGGGATACAGTCTGGACACGCAAGACAAGGAGATGTAGAAGGAAAAGGGAGGATATTTAAATGAATAGACAATAAAAACCAGGATGGGCACACGTTTCCATTTTATTTTAAAAAAAGGTGTCTGCGTGCTGTTTGTCATTTTTGGAGCGTTCAAAAGTTCACGGTCAGATCTCAGAATTCACATTTTGAATGACACTTGCTGTTCCAGACAACACTGTGTCGCAGCGTCTCCCCCCCCCCCCCAAAACCCCAAAACCCCAAAACACACACAGTCTGCTGTGTCTCTGTTTGAGTGTCCAGGCTGTGGCTGTCGTGAGCAGCCAGTGCAGCCTTTTCTTTCTGTCCTTATGATGACAGATAAAGCACTTTGATGCTCGCTCAGAGGGAGGCGCACGCACACACACACACACACAGACACACGCGCACACGCACACACTTAGATTCATCTGTCTGCTCTCACATTCCTGCATCGCTCAGACGTGTGATCCGCCAACCTACCTGTGCGTGTTTTGCTTGTTTCTTAAAGTAAAAGCACGCCCCTGGAATCTAAATTACGATTTTGCATTTATCCTCCAACCAGTTTTTGGTTTTTAGTAGGTAATACTGTAAATACAGTGGCCGCAGTTAATGTAATTAACTTCTAACACATCAGAGTTTACTGATGACACCTATCAAATTGTTGGCTTTGTCCGTTGACATGGTTTTTCCTGATCCCAGCGTTTGTTCCGCAGACGGCCGTGGCTTGTTCTGCCCTGCCATTTCACATGAAAGCTGATGTAATACTCAAACGCCTTTCATGGCAGAAGTCACCAGACATCGGCGCCAAACAAAGCAGAGGATGTGCTGCACAGCAAAGGCTTTACACGGGTTCAGGAGGGGTGTTTTGAGAGGAGAGCGGCTGAATTAATGAATTCAGGAAAGCCACAATAGTGCTGTGCTGTGATGAGATCTTCACGGGGACTTGAATTGAATTGTGCTTTGCACGAGCGACAAAAACCCCATGAGGAACATCAACAAAATAGCTGTAAGAACAGAATGTGAAAATTGAAAACTCTAATTTTTCATCTAGGTTTGGTTTTAAAGAGGCAGTTCGCATTCAAAACGTTGCATTGCCCAATATTACACAATAAAACTACACTCAATCTGACTCTGAACAGTCCCTGGCCCTGTACCTCCCCTCCAGTTATTCCCGCGGTATCCAGAAACCTTTCTGAAGCTGGCTATTGCAGGAAAAATCATGCCTTCTACCATAAATTGTAGCAAACATGGGTTTTGATTTTGTTACAGTTTCATCAACGTGTGACTTTTTAAACAATAAACCTCCGTGTCTTTTAGGTTAGAGGAAGTGGTTTGGTTGTTTTGTTTTTGCTAAATATTTTTACAAGCAAAATGAATGATTTAGATTTTATTAGCCTTGATTAATGGATGGAGGGATTAGTCATTCACCCCGCACATTGTGTACTCAATGATTTCACCAACACTCGCTGTGCACGCATCAATGGCTCCAGGCCGTTTAAAACAGTTTTTCATTCTGTTATCCATTTTAAATGGATGCATACACAGTAATAACTTTGTCTGAGTAGAATACAACAAAGAAAAGCAGTCGTGGCAGTTTCTTTAGCTTTGAATCTTGGAACTAAATAGTGGCTTTGTTGACCTAAAATTAGTTGTCATGAATGGAATTAGGCATTTAAATGAACTCCATTTCCCCACACAGCATGGATGACAATATTTCCTGCATGATACCACGACTGGCTGTGTTCAGCGAGTGCGTATTGTCCAAACGTGGGCCTTTAGCGGGGCAGCAGTCTGCCACAGTGCCATGACTCCATTAACAGATGCAATCTCAGAGATCATAACTAATCTTTGGAATTAATTAGAAACCCTTAATTTTGTCTTTTTTTTTTTTTTTTTTTTCTCCCCGTACATTTGTATAATTGAGCTAGTGCGGGCCTCGGTTTCGAGTGACGAAGCTAATCCCCTTTTTAAAATGAGATTGAAATTCTGCAAATCAACAAGCTACTCTCCCTTTCGATTTATAATTATTTCATTATGCACAGCCATGGGTGTTAACTGGGGAGGATTGATTGTAGCAGCTGGCGATACGGCCGTCCTGATGAGGCTACTGCTGACTTCACTCTGGCGGGAAATTGTTCAGGCTCCTGCTACCGATTGTTTTCCAGCGACTCCGAGCTACCCAGGTGATGGTCTAATTAGCGTCCCAATTGAATTTTCAGGCAAATATCCACATGCCAAAACCTGTTTTAAAAGAATCATCACCGTTGTGATCACCACCACGCTGCCGCTGAAGTCACTGCTTTTGCCTTCATTCCACATTGTTGCTGTTAACCTCAACACGGAGGTAATGGCAACTCTTTGCCCCAACGCGCCATGTTGGGGCAAAGGCAATAAAACGATTTTGAAACCAAAAGGTTGCTCCCCACCGGGGTCGTGCCACCGTCCCCCAGTCCATTCCCGCCACCCTGCTTGGTTTGCTTTTATTACACCGTGCCAGCTCTTGATGCTCCCTCTCCCTCGTCGCCGAGCTGACACACTAACAAGCAGCATTCCTTCGGATCTCCTCAGCGCCGACATCTAGATGCACCTGGCTTTGATGCTCCGGCGCAGGAACAAGTCATTTAGTCGTTTCGGTTCACCGGCCAGGCCTTTTCGTTAGTTGGCTCCAGGGTAAAGCTGTCTGCAGGAGGCAGGGGAGAGGAGGAGTATTCCAAAATGCTTACAAAAGAAGTTTTAACTTTTTTATATCATATCACAAGTTGCATAACGAGAAATAAAAATGCTGCACATGTCAAAAGAGAGATAAATCCCGCGCAGAAGTGTTAATTTAATGAGAAAGATAATGGAATAATTGCAATTCAAAGGTGTTTGTTACATTTAGACGAAATCGGCAGTCAGAGGTTTCCTTCCACACTTTTTTGTGTTCTAGGTCCTAATTAGTGCTTAGAGTTTTTATTCACCTTTTTTAACTTAATTAATTTCCTCCCCCCCCCCCACAAGAGGTCTCGAAGGCACTCGAAGCTACATCATTGTCCAGGTGTTAAAATGAAAACACAAAAACACTTAACAAGGGAACCTGATAAATGGAACAACATATTAGCCAGATGTGACACGTTGTTAAAAGCTTATCTTGCTTCATGTGTGTTTCTCTTCGCCGCCCCTGTGATGAAATATGATGTCATTACACCTCTCAAACCCAAAACCACGTTACAGCCGGAGAGATATGTCACTTCTGTTGAGTGATGCTCCCTCCATGTCTGTGTTGCAGGATGTTTAACCTTATTCTGCTCAGCTGAGAGGACATACAACCTGGCAGGGATTGTAATTTATTTAAATCTGATTCGCCACAGGCCTCGCTCTCTCAGATGGATGAAACGGCTCAGGAGTTTTGACACCGAGGCCTGCGTGACCTTCTGACTTTGGACCATACATATATTTCAACCATCTGTGTGTGTGTGCGCATGCATGGGTGTACAGAATGCACTGTACGTAACTATATATATTTTTTTCGCTAACGCCGATTCTTACTGGTTATTCATGTCACGTTATGAAGAGGGGGCGTGGATTTTGAAAGACGTGAGCCTTGACCAGGAAGAGATGGGGTCGTCTGTAAGAGGAAGGATTGTGTGAATTCCAAGTTCACCATCACCCCGAGACTAACGTTAAAAAGCCAGCCATGGCACACAGCTTGGATTTGGGATGTTTGTGGAACTGTAATGTTGCTTTGGCTAAGGCAAAGTATATCCAGTACAGGGATAAAACTTGGTGGCCACAGGGGGTATTTGGTGGCTACATGGATTATTTGGTGGCCACAAACTAATCTTTTGTGACCATAGGGCCAATGGAAAAAAGGTGGAGCCCTGTTGGTCCATCGTTTCATTTCAAAGGAACTGCACCCGTATAGCATCACCACAGGTGTCCCTGTTAGATCTGCAGAGTATAATATTCTTCCCTGCTACAGACCTTAATAACATTAATAGGCTTCTATTCTACAAAAGACATTCAGCCAGTGGCGGTGGGCAGTAAAATACATTTTTCATTTCTTTCTCATGCAAGCAGGACACTGTAGCAAGGTTCCAAATTATTCAGGTTAACTATCTTAATTTATTGAATTGTTTTTATAATTGAGTCGGGTCACGACACCAACAATGACATGTAAATACATATAATATAATTCATACGTAACGTTCATTATTTCTTTTCTTTTCTACCTCCTTGAGGCCAGAGGTCAAGCTCGCATGAGAGAAATAGCAGTATGCTGAAAGTACATCTGTCTAGAGCTGAACTGTATACAATCGCATGCAAGACAAAAGAAACAAAAGAAAAGATGCCAGGTCATATTATTAGTCATTTAGTAAATGGAAACACAGCTATACAAGAACAGTCGTAGATACAAGAGTGTGCGTTACTATAGCACATGGTCCAATCTGGCAGCGTATCCATGTGTTACATTCTGTGTTGGATCTACATAATCGGCAGCTGAGTTATGTGTGAGGTAAAACAGTGCAAGCGATACCACGTGATCACCTTGCGGAGTAAACAGAGTACCAGTGTCACTGCACACATTACCACACACAAGTGGCTGCATTTAAAACCGCAGGCTTGCAGTGCTGTGCCCGTGACCCAAAAGCCCGACATTTACAAAAGAGGCAGATGTATATGTGGCAGGCCATTATCACTGCTGACTGTGGCTGAACCTGATTCTTTAATTATCTACTGTATCCGCATGTCAGGGGAAGAGGACTGCAGTACAGTAAAACCAGTTTTGGAACGGCGGAAAATATGACTTTAAACTGGCTCGCTGCCAGAGCTGGTTCTTTGCTGCTGCTGTGGCTGCTGCTGTTGCAGAAAAGAGACACTGCAGTTCCTCTTCATCTCCCTTGATTTGAAAGTTGTTACAGCCATTAAAATGTTGAGCAGCTCAGATCTGTATCCCGGAGAAATGTCAAATACCCGTGGTAAAATACAAAGGAAGTGGGTTTCAAAATGGGCACTCCTTACTTCTGAAAATGAACCGTCTGCAGATATTGTTACCATCCAATAACATCAGGCCTCCGATAAGGTGTTGCTGCTGCAGTTCAACACAAAGAAGGCTAAAGTGTGCAGAAAGTGTTGCCCACTGCACCAAATGAGCTGCAGTTTTAATTTTCTCATCATATCAGCCCTTCCATAAATCATCCTGCGTCATGTCTACGCTTGTGTGCGGGTTTGCGCATGTGCACGTGCGAGACTGTGTCATCCTTGAACACAGCGGCTCTCTAGATCATTAATCCACTCAAGGCGAGCCAGCCAGGGCTCCCAAAATGTCGGGGGGGGGGGAGGTGAGGCGAGAGTTTGCTGCGCTCTGCGTGATCCTACACCAGGGAGCTGATCGCAGCACATCACTCCCTCTCGGTCCCAGATGGTGGGGGAGAGTGTGTGTTTGTGTGTTGGACAAAACCCAGTGCGTCTGCAGGAGTTGGCCAAGTTAACCACAGAAACCAATCAGTCTCACAATATTATGCCAGGCTAAAATTAAACTTTCAAAAAAGCTTTGTAAACTGTTTTGTACCGATATCAGAAAGATAATAAGCTGCGATTTCACACCGAGGCAGACGGCAGCTCTCGGCTTTCATTTTGGTGCCACGCAGGTTCTGAGCGTATATTTAACATCACAATGCTCGCTGTGATAAGGTGACACTGGGAAGGGAGTCAAAGGAACATTTAAGAACAGAGGAGGAGAGAAGTGGTGGACAAAAAAAATTAAAAAACCTAGTGGATTTTTAACAGAAGGCCAACAATTATTTTTTTTAAACCCGGAGCGTGATATTGAAAATCAAACTGGGGGGTGAGAAAAGCCATAGAAGATTCAATTCTAAAAATCTGCTGCACTAGTTATTTGACAGTGGCTCGACCTTTTCTTCTGTTAAGGAGAAGGAGTGCAGATGCTGAGTGACGTGAAAACGGAAACGGACGAGCAGGGTGGGGGGGTAAAGTTTGAGGGTGCAGACAAGAGCAGAGGTTTCTTTTCTGTACGTCATTTAAAAGTCATCAAGGTAGTCGCTGAGATCCGGAAATAAGTTGACAACGCCAAATGGACTTCACTTGCATAGCGCTTTTCAACCTTAACAGTTCCCAAAGCTCAGATTGGTCTCATTCACACACTGATGGCGATGTAGCTGCTGTGCAAGGTGTTGCCTCCACCGGGAGCTACTTGGGGTTCAGTGTCTTCCCCAAGGACACTTTCACCTGTGGACAGGAGGAGCCGGGATCGAACCACCAACCCTGGGATTAATGGACGGCCCTCTCTACCTCCTTATTTTTTATTTATAAGAGAAAACTAAGGCAAATGGTAAAAGTATCCTATTGGCTCAGATACTGTCTTTGAATGGAAAGCGTGTCTCCTACAGAGTAACATCTTCGCTAGGCTAGCAAGTTTCTTCAAGTCCATTTAGAGCGTGTCCTTTTGGCTTTAGGCTGCCCTAAAAGTGTTTAGGAAGGCTAGTAGGAAGATTTTAAAACACAAGTCACAGCGTCTCCCGAGTCTGACTGCCGAAACACACCAATTCCTGTCTATCCAGCTGCCAATAACAACATCTGGTGTCACAAATGAGGAAAAAAGAGCTCAAAAAGAGAGAAATGCTAACTTGTCAAGTTAATAGCCAATAACCTAATTGATTAGTTTTCATCAGTGCTGCGAGAGGAGAACTACAGTCAGATGCATGGAATATATTTGTGAAGCTATATTTAAATAAATCCACATTTGGAGAGCATTTGGGACCAATGTTGCCTCTAAGCTGTGCATCTGTCAAAGACAGTTTGGTGATAGACGTCTAACAAGTCTCTCTATGTATATGAGTGACTTGTTAGTCATCAGTCGCTGCTCTATTTTGTCCTGTGAAATTTTGCAAATATTAATGAATTCAGGAGGATCAGGTGGCAAATGACTTCAAATGCCAAGTGTTTGCCCTTAATTTAGGGTTTAATGAAGTGATATCCAGGGAGAGAGCGAGAGAGAGGGGAGGGGGGGCAGGGTGTTTGTGTAAGAGCCAGAAAGGGAGGGTGTGCTGTAGAAAGCAGAGGAGCATTTGGGTGGAACAGAGCTATTTTAGATACAGCGTGTCACTGTTAGGAGTACCAGAGTGGATACATAGGGGAAAGCTGTGCCGGCTGACAGCTAGCCTGAGGTGTAGCATAAATAAGGCATATTTAAGCCAAGCAATGTAAAGCTCGCCTCATGTGAAATAACATAGAGGGCTTTAAAATAGGCTGTGGATGTGAGTTTCTGTATGTGTCTTTGGATGCACGAGCCATTCACATCAAGAAAGGAGCGTTAAGGCTTAGGTGTGTGTGTGTCTGTGTGCGTGTGCAGTATGCATGGAGGATGCATACTGCACACGCACACAGAGAGATAAAGCTGCACGAGCATACACCCACGGAGGGATAATGTCTTCCCATAAGAGGAGACGAGCAAACTCAGCACTGTGATTTAGATTCACGTCATTCGTCAACCGTAAACATCTGGGCGCGTGCACGCACACAAACGCACACTCTTTGTCCTCTGCACCAGAGCTGGCCATTATCTCGGTGTGCCCTTGTTTGAGTGTGAAACATTCTCATCTGCTATGACTCATTGCTTTGAGAGTATACCAGCTGCCCAATGCCCAAGTGTATGATCATGGCATAAAGCGTATGGAGGCAAGCAGTGGCTGGCTGGGAAGCCTCGGCGACGGACTAATTAAGCTTTTAATGGAGAGAAGGCATCAGGCTTGAATTGCAGATGGCGAGCGAAGGGAAATTGTCACAATATAGGCTTTTCTTCCTGTCAGTAATGGATGCACCCTACCAACTTTGCACGTTGGCTGGTTGCAGAGTCGGCAGCACTGGTTTGAATCCTGCGACAGGCCGCGACGTGACTGAATGGTGCTCGGCTCTTTTTCTGCAATTAACGCCGAGTTGCCCTCGGGTTGAGGCTCCCTGCTTCTCCGATAAAGTTGCTCGGCTGTCCGACGGTAGATTTGTGCCGTTTGCCGTGGGCAGCCTCCAGGAGTGGCTGGTGTGCAAGTGAGGGAATCTGAATTGTGACATGTGCACACGCTCAACCCTTCCCCTGGAATAATGACGATCACAATGATCTGTTTATGCTCGACTGGGAAGCCATTATCTGATTAGGTTCAAATGACTCCTGCTGTGCTGTAGCGTAGCGTGGTTTCCTCCTGGAAACGCCAAACAACTGTCTGTTTGTTCCACTGAGTGATTAATTAATTTCACACTACTGTTATTTGAATCACATATTTACTGACTCCTTTCAGTGATTGCCGACTCTTAAGTCAGATATAACTGCTAAATCTGCAAACTGGGTTTTGCTTGTCAACCGTTTATTTGCTTGCTTTTTCTTTCTTGTGTGACGGTAAAGTAAATGCATGTATCTTTGGGTTGGGTTGGTAAATAGTTTTCTTTAATCTGTTCTCTCTCTGAGAATCAATAAGAGTAGCCCAGTGTCGTATCAGTTATAGAGAGAAAAGCTGTTCAGTTTCATAGGATGGGTAGGGCAGTGGGATCGTTCCAAAATGTCGTAATGGTTTTAATTGGTGCATTGAGGATGCAGCACTTGTGGAAGGAACATTTCCAGGAAATCTCCATTTGCAGCACCGGCATCACCATGATGACTGAATAAGCATGACAGGGGATCTTTGGGTGAGATATAAATGATTGTATCAATTAGGTGCCACTCTAGAAAGCGAGTAGCTATAAATGTCTGTCTCTCCCTGAATGTGCATGTGGGCTAGTCAGAAAAAGGCTATTCTGACTGATATGAGGAGACGAGAACATAATTTGTTAGTGTAGGTTTTCAAAAGAGAGCCCGTCTTTTCAACACTTTATCACGCTGAGATGTTTTTATCGCAAATCAAACATTTTCCTCCTGCTATTAGAACTCCGGGCCTTCTTTAATTTGCTTTGAGGTTTTTGCTCCGAGCATGCGTCTTTGTTCTCTGTGGTCAGCATCTACTGCCTTTCATACTGCGCTGCTGATGCCCACAGTTTCAAACAACTTTATCTTGGCTGCCAAACACATGCCGGAGTACCTAATCAGTCTTCCATCACCTTGTCACTTTGAAGACGTTTGTTCATTGGGCTAAGAGCACTGCTACGTGTGATTGGCTGCGTCGGAGCATGCAAAAGGTTTTAAAGCAACAGGTTACCGTATAGGAAGCTAATTCTTCTTTAAAAAGGTGTGAAAGCTACGAGCTTCTGAGCTATATGCTGCGACGCGGTGATCTCGGCATTTGACAGGAAACATTCTGGGCTTTGTCCGTCAAACCCCGTGTGACAATGTGGCAATTCAGCCGGATCTAAAGTGTATTAAATCACCCTGACCCTAATAACCCTAACCCCTGATCTAATCAATCAAATCAATTTAATCAATTTCATAATGTAACCCAGTTAGTTCTTAGATGCCTTGTCCAGCAGCCTTGAGTCATGCTTGAGTGTGTCGACTTGTTTCCGGCGAGTCCGGAGTAACTAAAGACATTTCCCACCAATAAACATGAAAATTAGAGTTGCAGTCTTGTATTGTTATGGTGAGATGAGGGAATTATCCTGGCAGCACTGTGTTCAACCTGTTAAATAGGGAGTGTACCTTCATTTGCACCTTCAGTGGAAGCCAGCCACTGTGCCCTAATGTCAAATGACAATAAATAGTCGACTGTTCAGCCACAGAAAGCTTTTCATTTCACCCGTTTCACCTAATTTTAAAATTTAGATGAAGACTCTCCTGAGGAGCCCATTTGAATAGGGAAAAGAAAATTGCCTCTGACAGTGATTCATAAGCTAAAGAGTGTCTCACCCATCTCTCTGTTCGAGCCTCCTCAGTGCTAATGATTTATGGGCGACACGTCCAGGCCTAATTGGATCTTTGAAATACCTATCCCCTTTGCCTGAAGGGCTTTAATGGCGGGGCACTGCCGCTCGCCTTAATGTGGTGCTCCAGCTCGCCCCACGCCTTCTCTCCGCAAACACAGGAAACGACCGCTATGTTCACAGATAAACAAAGAAACGCACCGCACTCGCTCTTACATCAGCCTATAGAGATGCTCCCGCACACACAGACATTCGCACGCATGCACATACACACACACACGCATATCTCCCTGGAGAGACGTTGCTAGGCAACAGGAAGCAGCCCCCCCCCCCCGCACCCCTTCCTTTTCATTTTATTATATCTTTTCTGAAGCTTCTATCAAAAGGTGACAGGAAGAGAAAGGCGACAAGAAAATCAAGTAAAAGCAATATTTCCCTTTGGTGCTGCGTATTTGTTGTCTGGCATTATGTCTGTCTGTGTGAGCTCAAGAACATATGCATTGTGTTATTTATTATGGTTTTGATGCTATTTATGGTGTCAGGATCCAGAGTAGTGCACACCTTTGTCAGCCATACAGAGAAATCGTGCTTTTTCATGTCACAAAAGTGGTTCCACCCATTTTACATTATTTATACGTCCTGCTTTATCTGCATGTGTGCAAAGTCATAGCTTCGGGCTGATTTTTCATATTTGCTACTGTGCTCTGGCACAACATCAGCATAAACCCTTCTTACAGATGAGTGCACGGACGCACCACTCACAAGGCTGTCATTGTCTTCGCTTATGATTTTCAAAGCTGCAAAAAAAACATGACCGCTGTTTGGGGGGAAAAAAGAGAAGTGCCCACTAAAATTTATTTTTGAATAACATTAAGGTCAGAAATTGGATATGCATTTGCACAATCTTGCAAGATGATGTGTCGGCAGAATGTAAATGATGATGATGATGATGATGAGTATTCCAGTGAGCTGATTGGTCAGTACCTGATCCTCTGAACTGAGCCTGCTCCAGAGCCGGTTTGCCCTGCAGCATGCTGATTTACTCCCATTAACGCTGAGTCGACGTTGTGGTTCGGTAACTTTGCAGCCCCAGCCCCTCCTCTGACACTTAAAAGGTCCTGGAAACATATCTTCTCAATCAGCTTCTTAACTCTGAGTGATGAGGTCCTACATGAACACATAATTCTGCCAGAGTCGGAACAGCTTTGGTTGTTTCTCATGACGGATTGTCTGTGCGTAGTAGTTTAAAGGGCGTGAAGTTGCAATAACATGTCCCTACTTCCATGCACCAATCAGAATTTAGCAACATTTGTATGGACGTGTGATGACACTTGTGGGATTGGTGCTGATGTAGTCATTAAAATACAGGAATAAGAATATTTAATTTTGTTGAGACATACTTTCCTGCGTTGGCTCACTTTCTGGCCACTTGGGGGCAGCAAAAATGAGATGTTAACACAACACTGAGCACACTTTTTAAGTTGGTGAGCTGACAGATGCTTCAACAGCCTCATTTTATCATTTATGCCCATGGGAAATGTGTATTTGTGCATATAAAACCATAGCCAATGATTTAAAAAAGAGGCAGCATAAAAGGTGTGTTGCATATTCGTCCTCCAACCCATATTTATCAAGCCATATTAAAATGTCCTTTAGTGGATATGCTGCCTTCTTAGTCACCTTCAAATTGCCATTCCTAAATGAATCCTATAATTAAAAAAATTAAAAACCAGTCGCAAAGCAACCATTTCCCGCGTCCTTGAGTTCTTGCCAAGACTGACAACCCTTGTTGTGTCTCCATTTGTTTGCCTCGTGTCCTCTGCTGCGTCGCGACACAGTTGGAGAGAGATTACAGTTGCATTGGGTGCCGCCTGTCACTGTACAAAATGCCTGTCATTAATTTCACAGGCAGAAGGCAATTTCGGAGAAGTGGATAACTTCTGATAATGATGCGAGCGCTCTGTTGTGTTGTCAAGCTGGGGAGAGGCGCGCCAGGTCAAACATGTTTCTCCTCCATTCCAGCTTTTGTATCTGCTCGTTTTGGATGTAAAGAAAAAAAACCCTGAAAGTGTTGTTTTGTGGCGTTATCTCGATCAGTTTGTCTTTTTGACAGACCTGAAATACTGTACGCGCTCTTGGGTGTAAAAGAGAAATGGAGTGGAGTGACGGAGAGTGGTGGATATTGTGAATTGCCATGAGGTCGTTTTAACATTCCCACTGCCCTCTTATGTACTCGTACAAACCACCTCATAAGCGTGGCGTTCTGTTCATAAGGAGCTGTCGGCTGAAATCCAGTGTCTTTCTCCCACATTCATCCCCAGCCGTGCATTCATCCAGTGGGCTGTCTCGTCCTCCTCCTCTCCTCTCTAATAACTCAGTCTGTGTGATTTCATTAGGGCCGTGATAAATGCAAAATAGGAGCTCACCGCTGAGTGCATCATCTCAAATTACTCTGCAGACGACGCTAGTTACAGCTGGGACCAGGAGCAACGTGTTGTCTGTGAACCGTCTTCGTCACAGCACTGTTTTTTTTTTTTCCCACCGTGAAAGCGAGGGCACGCGCACAGCCTCTTAAATCCACCGAGTCCTCCTCGCGCTGTCGCCGGCTGATGAGATTTGTGCCTACTCAGCCCAGCAGAAAATTCTGTAAGGTTTCACATATGCTAATAAGGAATTTATATGAAATATTCGAGAACTGTTTTTGCGGGATTTGCTGAACAATGTTTCTTGTCTTTTTTGTCTTCTTTTTTTTTAGCCTCTAAAAACAGCCATCGCATCATTGCACTTGCAACTGACTGCACACATTGTAAATGACCAAAAGACCATGATGCACTGCAGCTTTCGTGGTCATTACTCCACACACTTACATTTATTTTAGGACTTAGCTTTAAGTTACAGTCAGTTCTCTTAGGCCTTTTCCTTTGTTGAATGACTTTTTATATGGACCCACACACGTCTGTGTGAAGAAATGTGAAATATACTAAAATAAACTATTACTTTGGCTTGTATTGTCTTCCTTTTCCAAGTCTCACTCCCTTCCTCACATGGTTTGTGCCAAATACAAGACTTTTGAATAATACATTTCTTTTTAGACTCTTTGGGAAACAGTTTGTGGGAGTCGCACAGTCTTACAAGGAATGTGTGTGTATTTATAGTGAAGTGGAACAGGTAAAGTCACTTTGAGATGCTTTTATTATGGGCTATCTGCAGCATTAATAATGTTAGGCCAGTGTGTTTGTGCCCAACCACCAACTTAGTGCTGTGGGGTATAAACAATCAGATGGGATGTGTGTTTCGCAGTGAGATGACACACGGGTGGCTCTGTAGCTGCACGTATGAATCCATACAAGACATAGTGATCCTGGAATATAAAACATAGTTTTTCTATTTTCCAGTAGACTGTCCTTGATTCAGATAAAGTGGGGGGGAAAGGGGGGGCTTAGTAACAGAGGCATGTCCTGTACAGTCGGCCGCTGACAGCTGAAGGGTTTCTGGAAATATGCTTAAAATCAGCATCGCACCAATTTGTAATTCTACGTTTGTGTTGATTTTCCTCCAGAACACAAATAAGCGTTGATTAAGACAATTTTAACTTGCAGAAGACTTTCTCTTTTTAACCAGACATTTGCCCAGATGTTTAGATAAGATAATGAGGCCATAAATACCACTTTAATTAAATGTGGCATTTAAAAGATGATAAATATGGTATAGCGCGCCTACCTTGCACTAAAAGTGTCAATTATCTTCAAAAAACAGGTGGAGGAAGGAGGTCGTCTCATGATCGGGGGGAGCCTCACATTTGTGTTGAAACGGTGCATACAGTCTGGTGTTGGTGCAAATCGAGCAGAACACTGAGGGAGTGAGGCTGTATTTGGCAGTGGTTGGTGTTTTGGCACATTTCTTCATCTTTGCCTTCCTTTCAGAATACTAACTCCGGGCATCGTGCCAATTTTCCTGCGCAGCACATCGATAATAAACAATCCATTACACTTCTGCAGCTTTTACAGAAACAACACAAATTTGTCTCGCAAATTTTGCAACATGTTGCAGAGCGCCTCGGTACGTCGTTTGATATATACTGTGTATATATATATATATATATATTTTTTTTTTTTTTTGTCTGCCCCGCTTTGCCGTGCATTTTAATTGGCTGTAAGTGCGGAGAACAACTGCGACCGCAACAGTTGAAGCGTTTCAGAGGCCTGTCTCTGGAGCGGCAAGGCGGCTTTCCTCCAGTGCTCTGCAAATCTACAGGCCTGACAAATCCTTATTAGGGGCTTCTACTGTACATCACTACAGTGTGTATATGGGTGTGTGATTTTGCACCACTGGCCAGAGAAGCCTATTTGGCCAATTAAACCAGGATGTATTTGCTGTGTGTGTGTGTGTGTGTGTGTGTGTAGGTGTATGCATGTGTCTGCTGTGTGGGAGTGAAAATATTTAGAATCCTCTTGACACCCAATTAGAGAGCAACCCGCCATGACCTCCAGCTTCAAGAAACACCAAAAAGCTCATTTGAAACAACAACTTGGAATGCTTGACAAAATGGCCCCCCTAATGAGCGCCTGTAAACACAACTTTATTCTTGCTGATTTGTATTTAAAAGTAACCAAAAAAAAAAACAACCCAAAAAACTACAGTGTATGTGCAGAAAGTATGACTTAAATTATCATTCACAGGGACCGGTCATTGCACCAGTGGTCATCGGACATTTTGACCAGATCCTGCCAGCGCAGGACACACGTGTTGTTTTCAGCTATTACTGACTTCCACTTAAAATGCCAACAGTGGTTTAAAGGAGCATATCTGGAATTTTTCCATTAACAGCATTAGACCTTCAATTAAGGATAATTCTCATGATTTTTGGCCAGTTATTTTCATGCTTAATTAGTGACAATGGTGCCTCACACTTTCTTAAAGAGACATGGTTGCCGTGGGTGTGCGAAGTAGCGGAGGCAGGGATGGGACCCAAGAGCAGACGGGAGCAGTTCAACCATTTATTAATGGCAAATGAGCTTACATGCAGGTGGGCAGGAAGACGGTGCAACGGGTAAATCCAGAAACAAAAGTACAAGGAACATGGAAGCTAAACAAGTTCAAGTTTTATTTCTTTAATAAGCTCTCTGCAATTTGCTTTTTATTTGCTTTTAAGCATTATTATCTGTTAAAGTTTTATTTTTCTTAACTGCACTTCTGTTTTCACTTGGTGCATTTAATATCTTTGTTGTAAAGCACTTTGAACGGCATTTCCTGTATGAATTGTGCTATATAAATAAAGGTTATTATTATTATTATTATTAAACACAGGGAAAGCAGGAGCAAACAGTGGCATAATAGTGACGATAACAGGGGTACAAAGGAAAGGATTGGGTGCGAGGGAATCGGGGGCAGGTGAACACTAGACACAGGAAGTGAACAGACAGGAAGGATTTCAAAATTAAACAGGAAACACACGGGCGGGAACAAAAGGTGATGTCGTCAAAAAGGCTTTTTTTTTTTTTTTTTTGCGCTCAACCAAAACATGTTTAATTTCCAATTATATAAAACGGTAAAAACGCATAAAATCACGCCGTGTGAGAAGTTTTAAAGAAGACATTTCTTTGGCAGTGTTGCTTATAAATGACTTAAAGGATGAATCAAATTTTGATTGATCGAGCATTTATGTTGGCTGGTTACAACCAACAAGAGGACACATATTGTACTGTCTATTTTATTTAATACACATAAAATGAAGACAAGTTGTAATATATTGCAAATAGGTTTTCAAATACACCCCTTCAAATTTACGGTGACAAGTCAGAAAAGTCTTCCATGTCATGTTGAGTTAAACAGCTTATTCTCTCGCCGACTCCTCTAAAAGCAAGAAAGGTTGATGGTTTTGTTTCCCCCTTCTTTGATAACGTCAGTCCCGTACGCTGAGCGATGAAAAGCTCTGTCAGTCCTCTGTAAGTCGCCTTAAATTTGCTTCCGTGCTTTCAATTCAACTTTCAATCATCGGAGTAGTGGCCACTTTGATTACATTTGAAGTGGCTATTTTAGGCGACGTGTAATTTCTCACCCACACATTATTTGAAACTTTTGTTCTGTGGCTAACCGAGAGACTGAGACTCTGTGCCGGCATCTCCTGAAAATAAAGTACTTTGCTTTATTGTAGTGGGAGTCCAACTCGAGTCAGACCCCATGACCCCCGTCTGGTTTGGACGCTCGTTGAAAACAAATAAAAAGCAGACCCCGGGAGATCCCACGGCCTTCAGATCACAGAAGAGGAGCAGGTCTGCGGGAAGGGGGCAGAAATGTGGTCGGGGGCGGAGGATGAAATGGAATATGAAGCAGTCAACAGGAGATCAACGCTGGTGATCCTGCTTTTTGATCCTCGTCTGGGCCGCTCCTAAATATACGCTCTATGACTCGACACAGGCAGCACGAGGGTGCTCTGTTTCTGTCAGCTCTCATACACACCTCAAACAAACACACATGTTCCCACACAGGGACACTTGCAGTATGCAGACAATAGCTTTCTGACATCCATTTCCTCTCCTCCGTGCACACCATCATTCGCCCGTGCTTCTGTGCTAAACATGCAGATCCTCTGTGTGGGGAGAAAAAGGGAATTTATACGTGCAATATGCATTTGTTTCACCTTGAGGCAGTGTCCTGTTTGCACATCTGCATCCATAAAGTCATCGCAGAAGCCGACAGCAGACGCATTCAAATTAAAAACACCGCCAGCACTCGCTGTGTTGTTGAGCAGTTCACATGTAGTTCCGCTGGTTGTTTCCTAGAGTCGCAAGCTGTAAGTGTGTAGTATATTCAGCTAGTATTCACTTTCATTTTACAGCTAATTATAATAACGTGCATATTGACTTGTCATATTCTTTTATGGGCCTGAAATTCAAGAGACAAAGAGGCCACGGCACTGTAATTAATCAAGCTTGTGTTAAATAAGTTGTAATGTGATGCATGTAAGGAGCAGCCACAGGCCTCCACACACACACACACACACACACACACACACACACACGACAAAGCTGCCTGAATTCATACCTACGCCTTTCAAGCACCTGTATACACTCACACATATTCTATAAATGCATCGCACATATATTGTACTGTGTATGTGCCATGTATACACCCACATACACAGTGCGCCTAATTGTCAGAGCGCTCGGTGTTGCTGACTGACCACTTTTTCAACCATCCTGTGCGTCCCGGCAGTTCCCACACGCCCCATCCATCACACCCCCCGAGCGTCGCACCGTCGCCGAGGCAGCTACCGCCCGGGCGCCGAGTCGATCAGAGATTATTACAAAAAAAGGAGTACAATTAACAGCTGGAAATCACTTCCAGCTATTTGTCATCTTTGTTGGGACGGCTGAGCCCAGATCGCAGAGCGGCGTCTCTTTTGATGGCCCCGTTCATAAAGACGTGAAGAAGAATAAAGTCAAGTCTACTTAAGCACGAGGCCAGCAAGGGGGGAAATGTGGGGGAGGACGAGCTGCAAGTGTGACAGGCAGGCCTGGCTAACACCACCATAAAGCGCATTACAGTAGTCAAGTCGGGGCGAGATGGAAGCAACCTCTCAAAATCATTAAAAAGGGCTTCGCCTTAGATAAGAGCCTCAATTGGAAAAAGCTGTATTTGATCACCGAGTTCATCCGTTTCATCCCGAGTTGTCCAATTTAAATCCGCTGTCCATTATCGCACCATATTCTTTTCACAGTGAGTTTAACATATGGTTCCAGGGGACACGGGTCCATATCGGGGGCATCACAGGCATTCAAGGCCATCCAGGCTTTGACATCTTTGACACAGCCCAACAATGATTTTAAAGAATTTGAATCGTTCTGTTCCGTCAAAAATGTCTTTAAAAGGTCGTTGGGGGGGGGCGGCAACATCTCTGGGGAAAGCTGAAGGTTTCATATGACCAATAATGTCCTTTAGAAGAGCCAGAGACACAGGCTCCAACTGGTTAAAGGGGTATTAAGAACGGCATTAATGGTGCTAAAAAGAACATGAGGTTTGTGACGGGTGTTTCAAATATCAGAAAAACATTTAGTTTTTCACTTCTGAAATCTGCACCAGCTGTCGTCTAAAATGTCAAGACACACCTGCAACTTATCCTTTTCCCACCTCTTGTTCGGCTCTCCTGCATTCTCGTCTGACAGCACGAGCACTGTCATTTAACCTTTAACAGCTTTATAGTTGCAGTTCTTTGAAAGAAAGATAAAACCAAATAAATTTAAATTATAGCAGATATACTAATTGAATTTGTAACTTTTCCCAAGTAAAGGCAAACAATTACTTTCAGAGTTATCTAGTTGCCTATTGACATTTGCATGTAAATTAAAATACATGGTGAATTTACATTGATGTACTGCTTCCACGGGCAACAGATCGCACATGAGGCTTGACGCAACTTCACTTCCAGAGCTCTTTCAGCACACGTTGAAACGAAATTTGCATGGGCTCCTTTGGTGGACATCAAAAGAAGCATGGCGGGGAAACGATATAATATGCTAATGGGAGACAGCTCATGGGAGCAGAGGCTTAAGTCCGGCAGATAGAGAACTAATTTTATTTCAGAATGTGTATTAAATCAAACCCAAACCCTCATCATCATATGATCTCAAAGGCAGAGCGACATCGGAATTCATACATCAGCACATGTAATGAGCACACGCCCTGCAGGACTGTTGTTGGTGGAAGCATTACTGAATCAAGCATGCTGAACACAAGACGCAAAGGTCGGCTTATTGACACCACTTAAAATAATAGATGTATTTATTTGTGTTTCTGCAGCGGACACCCGGGGTTAATAAGTGTCTGCATTCATCTGGCAATAATAGCCACAACAGGCTGCAATCATTAATATGGATTGGGGTGCATGTCATGTGTGAGGGCGTTGGCGATAAAGCTTCCTTCAGATGGAAAGGATGCATTAAACGCATGCAGGGGTGGGTTAGATTCAAAACGACACCCGTGCACAGCTTTGCTGGAGTTTTAAAGTGAACGTGGTTTTTGGTATAAAGCGTGGTGCATAACCCGAACCATCCACTGAGAAGGCGGCTTTGGATGCAGTCAGGTTGGACTTGGCATTAATGAAGCTCACATTTACTTTTAATAGGCTACAACCTTTGTGTGTTTCTTCCATTAACTATGCCGATTTCTTGTCGCACCTCTCTGTAGGACAGCAGTGACAGAAAATGTTTGGGCACACAGGCTAATGGAAAAAGGTGGATGGCAATTTTTACGCTAATGTTTGGAGTGGTTGCTCAGGTATTTTGTTTTGATGTGATGGATAATCTGTGGAAAGGAAAAAAAAAAAAAGGATAAGGTAGCCGGCTAGATCTTACAACCAGATGACAAGCTATCATTATCATGTTCTCCGCTCTGGAATTATTTTTGAATTGGTGTGAAATGAGAAGCCGGCGTGAGAGGGGGGTCATGCTAGGAAGAAAAGGAAGAAAAGTTGAGTTTACTTTGAATAATGACACGGGAAAGATAAATGAAGGGTTTGCTTCAACAGGTCTGGTCTCATCCACCCAGGACCGATGACTCGGGGGAAACTCTGTGGCTGTGATTGAACGTGGTATCTCAACTTTGGTCCTGTGAAATCATGGGACTTGACTTGAGCCCTGTGCTCCTCTGTCTTCATCTCCTTCCTAAACCCGTGACCTGTCTGCTTTGGTTGAAGCCGCCAGGGGTTTAAAACCCCATCCGGCATAGCTCTCGGGGTCACTAGAGTACGCAAACCTCTCCACCACGTCAAGGTGGACAAACCTTTGTTGTCAAAATTGTGGCTAAATGAATCCAGAGTCCCGGCTGCTGGTCCGTGACCTCGTTACCTTTGTGCTCCCGACCCCCCACCTCACCACAACACAGGTCTTCTGACGCATGGATGCCATTTAAAAAATAAAATGCACAACGAAGCCTCTGAACTACATTTGACATGACAGAGGCCCCACGAAGCCTCACGCGGTGATATTTTGGCAAATGGCTCGGTTTGCGTGCCGGTTGTGGAGCTGGGGGGGGTGCTGACAGAACGCTGACAAGACTGGATGAGTGCTTCTCGCGTGCCGTCCCACCGGGGTGCGTCAACTCGGCTTCACAAAATGTTAGCATCAGTAGTTTGGTCTCCACCGAGGAGGGGGATGTGTCCATTTTTGTCCCCGGACACCTTTGCAGGGGGTCCGGAAGTCACACTCCAAATAGAAGCTACTGACGAGAGCTATTATCGGAACTGCTTTGTTTGAAGTTTGCATACAGATCTGGCACTTCTCTTCGCCCGCTGTCACACTTCTAAAGCTGCTCACGAGCGTTTATTTCCTCCTGCCTGTTTTGTCAGCGTGTTCAGTCGCTGTCCCAGCTCAAATATCATTTGCAAATAATTAGTGGTGTTTGTTTTAATCTGCATGGATCATCAGCTGAGTGGGGCTTACAACAGGGCAGCGCTGAACTGACTGCCGCAACAACATACGCACACACTGTAAAGCCACACGTCCTCACGTCTCTACTCAGGTAGGCTTTGAACAAAGACAGGTCCGAATATTTTGAAGAGCTGGCTGATCAACGTCCAATGTGTGTGCTTGTTTGTGTCTGTGTATAAACAGGAAAAGCATGCGTTCACTGTCGGTGCCACATCAAGTGTCTGGAGTGACAAAGGAAGGTCACTTCAAGTAGAGCCAATATTTGACAACCATTCTGCCCGTCCGGGGGAGACAAGTGCCTTTTGCAGGTTGGGGCACAGAGGTGGATTGTATAAAGCATTATTCTGTAGACTGACTGAAATCTCACTCGCAGAAACGCAAATATGAGCAAACCTACCGTCATTCCAACTTGGGAGCATTCACGCGTTTTTCCAAGATGGTTACCCCTTAGCGGTGCGCTAGCCTTGAGGCCACAACCAGGTACCGTTTGGGTCGTGTTTGGAATGGTTCTTTAAGCCTGCATTCTTTTGGCCATGCGGGGGCAACGCAACCAGCTGTAAACACCTAATGAAGCTGTTATGGCTAACATTAGCGTTCATTTGGAGTTGTATTATTTTGAGACATGGCTATTGATTACTGGTTATTTTGCTGCTAAATGCTCTACTATGCTGCTATTTTGTCCCGGGCCGGCAGCGTATAGTGGGTTAACAGAGATTTTTGGCTAAAAATGGCTGCATGCTGCTTATAGAAACCCACACTGATGAGCGCGGAGAGACCAAACCGAAACCCTAAACACCAAGAGAGTGAGCTGAAAGACGTCGAAATGCTCCTGAGAGACGAGGGGCAGAGTTGCCCGTAAATCTCTGCGTTCATCTCTACAAGTGACGCCACTCATAAAACATGCAGTTATTGGATCCACTGTTAATATAAAAATATTGATTAGAACAGCTTTAATAAGTGGAAATAAGTATCTAGGCAGGTTGGTTAATGTGGGGTCAGGGTTGGTGTGTAGAAGTTAATTATTACTGTCAATATAATCATCATTATTGCGTAGATGCAGCCGTTCTGCTGCTTTTTCTACAAGTGAGAGATATCGCAGTGATGCAGAAATCCCTGATGCCTTCCGTCACGGAGCTACATTCAGGATGTTTTGTCTCCGCTTGGCTGCTCGAAGTTACAGTCTGAACGAGACGAGGACGGTGCAGCAGAAGACTCCTTTTACCGTCACCATGTTGATAATTCTGTCGAGCGCGTGACGCCACTTTTACAATTAAACAAAACATGAGCACTAGTGAATATATCTAAATGATGCTGTAGTTCATTGTACTGTAGTAATTGTAAAAACGCTTCAAGCAGCATAAACTACCGATAAGGGTCGTCCCCGGTGCGACAAGCTCAGCGTTTGCTTCATGCTGTCGCAGAGACGGAAACAAAATCCGTTTTTTTTTTATGTGTGAGCTCACTAATGTGACATGAAATAAAATGCCTGCCGTACTATCTTCTGTTGGAATTTCCGCTCCTGACCGGTTGATTAAAAGTTTTATATTTGCAGCTTGAACCTCAGTAGCAGGGTGCAGAAACGCCAAGCGTGGAGACACGAGCGCACATCACCACGCAGCACTTACACCTTCACACATCTTTCGCTTTTTTCTAAACTTGAGCAGAAGCTGTATCCAAGCCAATGTTTATCAAGCGTTACAGTAAGTTTTGGGGGTTTTTTTTCCCCCTAGTAGGACAACAGGATGAAGGCTGAAAGACAAATCCTCCAGACACTATAACATGTAGGCACACAACACCGGCCAGAACATGCCGTCTCCGCTGTGTTCCTCAGCTTCCTTTGTGTTGTAATTATTTCATGTTTCCTCGGGCAACAAAACTCTCCGCGGTAGTAACGCAACACTTCTACTCTTTTTATTTGGGCCCGATCAGTCATTACGCCTGCAATATGGAGCGAATTTTATTCCAATGCACGCGTTCTCTCTCATGTCTCTGAGCGCTCTGTCATCCACCCCATCCAGGAAATATGGAGATCTGCGTTCCCTTTAGCTACATCTGAAATTAGATCAGGTTGCTTGTCCTAAGCCATACGGACCTGGCTGACCTTTACAGCAAAAGTTAAACATGTGAACCTCTGTTGCTCATGTCAAGAATACGTGTCGCAATTATTTCGATATTTCATGCTCCACTTCCCTTTTGAAGCCTTCTACTTGTGTCACGCTGTTGTATAGAGCGTTAGCTGTGCTCGCAGGATGTTAGAAATAAAAGCATTTCTGTGCTACCTAGCTGATGCTGCCACCTCCGTCCTTGTCCGCCATTTTAATTGACCACATCCGCATGCTGTAAAACCTCACATCTCCCAACAAATGACTCCACTTTGTTCCTGTGTCTCCACTTGATGACTGGCTTGTGTTGCCGTGCATACACACCTCTGGATTAGCTCTTCGACCCCACTGAGATCAGGGTGGGGAATTCAATGGCGAGGGGGGGGGAGACTTGTGTATGTGTGTATGTATTTTGTCTCTCCCGTCTGAGTGCAGTATGCTCTCATATTACTTAGGTAGCGTTTCCTGTGCTCTCTCTCTCTCTCTCTCTCTCTCTCTCTCTCTGTGTGTGTGTTTGTGGGAGCAAGTGAGAGCGACTTGGTTTGCCGTAATGATTAATGGGGGAAACGTTCAGTGCTGATTCCGTTCGGATAACGGCAGCCAGGCAGGGCTAAGGGGAAAAAAAGTAAAGGCAATCTTACTTGTCGCTCTGTTCTGCACAATTGATCCAAAAGAAGAAGAAAAGAGGAAATATGGGAAGCTCTCAATTTCTGAGCCTGTGTTTTGATTCTATTATGAAACACACTCTTCTAGGCCTCACGAGCTAAGGAGAGTAAACCAACCTTGCACCGACACTAACTTGCAGCAGCTACTTTTATATTCCAGGCTGATTGATCTGGGCATTCAGCATCTGGCATTTCCACATCTCCCCCCCCCCTTTCTAATTAGCTGCTGATGCCGACGTAATTAGTTACCACAGATGGACCGAGGATGTCTGGCTGACACTATCTCCCTCGCACAGCCTCGCCGTGCATTTACAACTTTGCATTGTGACACTGCTCGAAGGTGTTTAAATCTGGACGGCCTTTATTTGCTACGGATCATGTCACCGCACGGTGAACAACAGCTGCATTAGTATAACTCACAGCCACCTTCATGCATTCATCTAGCACAAACAACAACGGGGAGCTCTTTTCTTTTTTCTTTCTTTTTTTGCAGCATCAGATGAGTGTCATCTGTCACAGCTATTATTTTCTTTGCGCCATTGAGATTATTTCGTTATCATCATTATTTATATTCACGCCGCCTGATTATTTGATGCCACCCAAGGCAGCGTTGTCTCGTTCTCACCAATTAAATAAAAAAAAAGACCTCCTTTCCTGCACGTGTGTTAGATTTAATGTGAGGCAAATGTGTCACCTCACCTTGAGCGTGTTTTTTTTTGTTTGTTTTTTTAACAAGACGTGACGGTGAAGACGTTAGCCAGCTCACAACGAGCATTTTGCTCCAAATCTCCTCTCTTCCTGTTCATGACGTACGTGTCTGTTTACGTCCACTCTGACCTTTTTAAGAAACTGTTCTTCCACCTTTTCAGAACATTCCTTGGCTTCTGGGTCACATAGAGTAGACTGCAACAGACATTATTCACTCCAGTCACCTTCAGTACATTTCAGCCACTTCCGCTCACACCAGTTTCAGGCATCTATCTGTGTTTATGTACCATGGTTTTAACTGTCATCACTGTAAATTAGATTTGAATAATGAGGTTTTCTTGTGCTTTTCTCTGCTCTTGAGTCTTTGTGTGTGTGTGTGTGGTAGATTTAAGTGTTTATCCTGCAACAGCATGCGGTTTGCTAAGAAAAATAAGTACCCCTGCCTGAATATGAATGCAAATGATAAATAATCACATCTTAAATTAAGTCTTGCACGTAATGCTATCGGGAAAAAGTAATGAATGACTGTGTTCGTTATTCACACTGAAGCTTATATTACAGTTAGAACATAGTTTATAGTACTTGGATTAGACCATCGCTAGCCAAAGCACTGTTCAGTTAATCCCATTATTTTGTCAAACCGGCTCATCTAAATGCATCCTCAATAGGCTACAGACACACATTTGATAGAGATGTACGGTGCAGGAAAAATGTGTATTATTTATTCATAACGTTAATTATAACACTCTGAATAAACAAGATGTAACAGAGCAGAAAATCATTAATTTGACAAGTGTTTTGATAAAAGACAAGAGAAATGGAAATGGTAAATCAAACAAAACAAGAAGGTTTTCTAAAAAAAAGTTGGCATATTGTCATCTCAGTGGGGAAACACGACCAGGCAGAAAATCTGCAGAACAGACGGGTCAGGGTCAAAAACACTTTTCAACTCACACACTTCTGAATGTGATATGAATGACACTTAATACTAAATCCAATTCTTGATGAAATTGAACTGGAAGTGAAAATGACAAGGGCCTTATAATACACAGTCTGTCATTCTTTGTGTTTCTCAGCCCAGTGACCTCTCTGATTTAGCATCCATGTCAGACATGGTACTTCCACTGAGCCTGCTGATTGGAAAAGCAAGGCTGTAAATACTCTAAAATAATAAATAAATCATTTAAGCTCCTGAAAATTTGAGGCCAGTGATATCGCTGCAAACGTATTTGCCCTGAAAATGATTACAATAGTGAGTGAAATCTTCAACAATTGAACCCACAATGCGCGTCATCAAAGCTGTTTTTAATGAGGACTCGGTTGACTCAATTAGTCGTGGCAGCCAGGAACCAAGGCTCTAATTGGCTGCCTTGAGATCTATAGTGTTTTCTTGTGGCAGTAAAAAAATGGATCAAAACACTATCCAGCTCTTCCTTCCATAGCTTCCAGAATGCCACGAGGTTCTTTTTATCCTGTAGCCACAAAAGGCAACGTTGTGATGCAACAGATGGACGTCTGCTTGTTTTGTGGCGCGTGGCTTTTGCAAAAGGGGACAAAGTGTGTGGCCTCTCAAAAAGAAAAAAAAAAACACCCTGCCCACGGCTATTATGATTCACCGCTATCTGGAGCAGCACACACACATTATTAAGACACTGTTATATTAATTAATGTATCGCAGTCACCGAGCCCGAGATGCTGAGGCCACCGGGAGAGAGGCTCGCGTCCTGGTTTTCCACTTGAACTCTGCTGAATAATAAGTCAAACGGGGATTAGCACAGCGTTTTTAAGCATTAAATGTAAAAAAAGGTCAGCACTGTAGGCAGCAGAATCCACAACTAACATCATCTATCCTGAAGGAAAGGAAGCAAAAACAAAGATTTGGAACAGTTTAAAGATCATTGCGAGCAATCATCCCAAGACTGCTGTGACAGCAGTGTGTCGATTGCTTACAATTAAGGGCAGGGCATTGCACTGAAGATGTATTCGAATTTTCATTTAGGTAGGTATCATGGAAATTTTATGTTGGATTAGGAAATTGACATAAATGTTCAAATAACAGTATTTCAACACACACACACCCGCTCCAATTTAATAAAACTAGAAGGAAAAAACAATGTCAGTGATAAAGCAGGCAGCAATCTATTATTCAGCACACGGTCTGTGGATTATTACATTTAGGAATGAACTATGGTGTTTTGTTCGAAAGCAAAGCTACATAGACGAGAGGCCAGACTTCTATATGTAGCAATCTTTGGCCGAATTTAAGTTCCACAGTATTTTAAAATATACCCCCCAACAGAGTCTGGTTTCCCTTCTTTCCTTTTCAAATACATGCGGGGGTTAAGGTCTGCTGACTGCAGAAGGAAATCCTTGCGAGTCAGCTCTTCCCGGAGACTCCAAATAGGCGCGGCGTAGCTTTGATGCATGTTTAGGATCCACGGTATGCCACTGCAGAATAGAGGGAACGTTCCCTTTGGTCGATGTCGAGTTGATGCTGTGCAACGCCCCAAGTATTTCACTCTCGAAAAAGGGCATATTTTCTGTTGATTTTACTGGTCAGATTTGTTTGGTTTTTTTTTGTTAAATCCATCGAATTAACTTCTAATAATGCCACGGCTCAGGAAAAGCAGGACAGGACCCAAAAGCAGACAAGACGGTTGAGTTCAAAGATTTCTTTTAAATAGATGGCCTACAGGCAGCAAATCTGGTGGAAAGTACGAGGGCATCTGGTGGACAGTTTGAGGATGGCAGGTCTGCAGAGTTAGGATGAAGGGAGGAGAGAGCAGGGGCTGGACACGGGGACAGATGCAGAGGGACTGAGAGGTAAACTGCGACAAAATGATTTATTAAACACTGATAAAATTACTCTGTTTACCAGTTCACAAATTAGGTACGTTTCGGGTCAGGCATGATCTTTCTATTTATCCTCCCAACGTGCAAATGAATTTTTTTATGTCGAGTTAGAAACAGCAGTAAGGGAGACCGACAGAAGGTAGAGACTGTAAATTAAGTTTGTTTATGGTGATGCCTACTTGTTAAGAGTAATAAAAAAAAAAAAAAAAAATACAAATAGATTTCTCAGGAACAATTAGCTGATGGCTCCACACAGATTACATTATACTGCTGCAGTCCTGTCTCCTAGACGTAACATTTATATATACCACTAATTTGCAACAGTAAACACGTTTTATAGGAAATGTTATGCTGGCTGGATGACATTTTCTATTGGTGTAATTAGGAAATATTGTTCATAAACTGCAGCTGGCAAGTTGCAAAATGTTGACAACGTGTCCGTAGAAACATCCAATCTTGCAGTGACCTGAAGCACGACAACGGGAACCACAGTCTTTCCCTTATCTTAACCAAAGTAGCTTTGTTTTCTAAGCCTAACCACATGTGAGACTCTGGGTGTGACGGCCGGACGTCGGTGTCAAAGTCCTGTGCTTTGTACGCCCCTGTGTAAGTGTAGCGCTTCATTCATCTGAGAAAAACGTTGCCTGACTGATACTAGATGTTTCAGGCAAGAAAGTATTCTGTCCTGGATTACTCTCGAGTATTTAAACATTCATTCGACCATGTGACTCTTGAATGGTATTAAACATGCCATTGGACCTAGTACCCACATATCACATGCTGTACCAGCCTCGTTCAAATCATTCACAACTCTGCAAGTCCTGGGGACTCGCACATTTCAAAACACCCGTGGGCCGTCTCTCAACCCTGTGCGAGCATAGCCGTGTCAAGTGTGCTCGGCAGCCACAGCTGGCAGACGAGACAAACGCTTCCAGTTTCCAAGAGCCCCAAAGGAAACGCTGCTTCACTTGCGAGTTTCCCTCGCCTCCTCGTTCGTGTTGTTGCTCGTATGCATGCTTCACCAGTCCCAGCACGGGAGAATGTCCTGTATCCAAACGCAGGATGCCCTGTGTAGCCTGGGCTCATGTCACCTTGTAGCTTGGTCCCCCGTTTCCTTGGTTACACTGTTCACTGTTTCCTGGACAGTAGGTCACTGCAGTTCACTGCATCCTCCTCGACGCTGCGATGAGAGCGATTTCTGTAACATATTGTAAAAACAGTATCTGTACGTGTAATATGAATGTAATATAACAGTGCAGCTGCGATGTTTGAGACTAGCTATTATTAGCTGAATATGTAAATGCTTGTTGAATAGCTTCCCGCCTCCACAATAGTATAGTGAAATTCTACCAGACATGAAGGGTCTAAGATGCTATCGAGCTTTATTATGGGACCCAGTGTATTTGGAGCTTTTCCCATACTACAGCATAAAAAGTCAGCATATCTCGGCCTCGGCTGCCTCAATTTTGACCATTTTTATTTCCTGTTTCTCACAAGCAGCCCAATGTTGTGGATGAGCAAAAACAAAGTGCTGCCAAGTAACTTAACATCAACTGGTTTTTGCTGACCTCCAGCGGTTGGAGGCCGTGCTGCCGTGACGTAGAATGGTACTTGGGCGTGGTCAGCACACGGTGTGGTTACATTATGCAACAGGTCAGTGAAACGACGTTCTTCAGCTTAGTGTTAAGTTGCATTTTAAAAATGACCAGTGTGGCCCAGTGTGCAGACCCAGGACTCCCGTGAAGATGGGGTTTTGATATAAAATATACAAAAATCGCACCACATCCACAATAAGTAGAGCGGTACACAAAGTGCCAATTAAGAAGGTGTCCGTTTTGGGTTGTAATCCTCGAATGCCCTTTGCTTTAATCTTAACTAAGCAGCTGCATTTTATTAGACTCTTCATAAATAGTTTAAACAGAGTGTTTAAACCCATCTCTAACTTCTAAGGTTTGCCATTTGAATTGAAATTACAAAGACCCCAGAAATTAAGCCCTACATGCTGAGATATAATACACTGCATGTAAAGGATGAACAGCATATCACTACAGTCAGCAGCTGCTGGTTTGTGCATGCTGGTAAGCAATTATTTATTTGTCTGCTCCATCAGTTTGCCTTCCAGTTCTGCTGTGGATGCCAAGTTGTGTTGAGGTCGTCCCAAACCTTCTCCACCACGCACTTTCATTGATTAGGACTCCTTCAGCCATCGAAGGACCAATCAATAAAATCAACCGGTGAGGCGTTCTGCTGGACGGAGACCATGCACGCTCTCCACACATGGCTCTCTCGTGGACTCTGTGGTGTTTGCACCCATTCACCAATTCTGGAATGAGCATCCATCAGAAACCTGAAATGTGATTTGAAGTGAAAACGCGACTGCACACCTGCGAAATACTGTGCCTCGGTTCAGCTACAGCACTAAGGAACAGGTGAAGGCTAATCAATACTGCCTCAATGTCTCACCTAATATCTCCAGCTATATTGCTTGTCAAGGCATAATGTAGCAAGGATGACCTATGTTGTTGTTTCAAGGCTTAAGACTGGCTTCAGAACAGTACTGTACAATTTCGCCCCTGTGGTTCCTTTGGCTGAAACTGCTGCTGGTAGCAAGTTTCAGGGTTTGACACTGAAGAACTAAAGTAGGCATTAGCATTAAATCCTCAGATACCAGAAGGAAAAAGTCCAATACCCACAGTAATTTAGCTTCTGGGGTCAATGAAGTGTTGGCTTACTTTCCTTTGGGGATATAATATGATTTGGGATATCGATGTCTCCGCCATTACCTGTTGCCATGACTACCGCTCAGCTATCCTTCTCTTTTCTACTCTCCCAATTCCTGTGATTAACCCCACTGCCAGTCGTCCCAATCAATATTCTGCCTTTTCTAGTTGTTCCTGTCATTCCTCACCTGCCCACTAGACACAGTTTTCCTGCTTCAAACACTTCCTGAGCCTTTCAGCCGTGCCCTCAGCTGGGCTTGGTTACATTATTATTTTTATTAGGTAGTTTAAAGAGCAGCAGCTAGCCAGCATTCACCGACACCGCCTGCGCAGCTTGTAACCTTAGCAATCCAGCATTTTCCTTCTGCCCACCTCAGCCCCATTGATTTATTTGACCTTTCTCTTGATTGCCGTTGAGCGGTTTCGAGGCCTAAAGGTTTAAAACCGTTGATAAGACGTTACACTCGCTTTCTCTGGATACTGGTTTTAACTGGATCCACCAAAGGCCCCTCAGCTCTTTTAACTTAGTTTAGTCATTAGCTCACAGGGAACATCTAGCTCTCAAGGGGCTCCATGAAAACGCAGTTAAATGCTTTATATCAACACTCCAATGCAACTATTAAAACTGCGTTAAATGATGGGCACCTGTTTCCTCACTCACTGCCAGCCTTGGTGGATTAGTCTCAAAGCCTGAGTCACCCAATTTGCTCGGGGCTAGTTGCATGTGCAGGGCTCTTTTTGAGGACTTGTTTGTGCCATAATTTAACGTGCATAAATCTCTGTGAAAGACATAAAAACTTTATTGGACTCTTGGCACAAACAGATTGCCCTCGCAATGCTGTGTTCGCTAATCTGGGTCTGTCGGGCTTTGTTACAACTCTGGCATTGATTGGTCAACAAATGAAAAGATCCCCTAAGTGTATTAACAGCCTCGCAAGTATATTGTGACCTGTTTTAACAATGGCAGAGGTCAATTTAAACACGAGTGCGCATTTGTGATAAGCTCTGCAGGATTTGTAGCAAGTATTTGAAGGGTTCGGGAGCAAAACCTTGACGTCGAACACAACGGCAGCTGAGAGCTGAGGAAGGAGGAACTGGATATAGCCCAGAGGTGGGCAGTTTGTGCAACAAATGCAGCTATGTGAAAGGCACAAGCTGAGATTTTACTAAAATCACTGATCCACACTGAAAGAAAGGGAATAAGAAGTAATTGAACGAGTCACGGAAGTCAGACGCCACCGCTGGTTGTGGCTTGGTGTTGAATCAAAATTGCTTGATGCAATCTGAGAATAATTTCTGAAAACTGCGAATGTTTAATTTAAAATTGAAAGTTGCGAAACAATTAAAAGTTGGTGCAGTCCCAGAGCTTTGGAAAGAACACTATCTCCTGCCTCTTTCTCAATCAGTCGGCCTCCCTTAATGCCTTTCCGGGCTGCGTTGCTATTCATAGCATGTGTGTGTCTCAGACACTAAGGTCTCTGATCAATTAAACATGCCTCTCAAGATAACTACATTAATTACACCGCTGTTTGCATGAGTCTCGTTGCATTGGAGCGCACTTGAGACTTCAGACTGAATGGAAGGCCAGATGGGAAGTGCTGCTGTAGGGCTAAGATTCTTGGATCATTATGTGTACTGCTGGTGCAGTTATGAGATCAGTTAAGACTTGATAATATTTTAAATACTTTACAAATACTTTGTTTAAAGTAATTTTCTTGAAGGTCACATTTTAGACTGGGATTTCCCAAGTTAGGGGAAATGCTGCAGGTTTTCCCACGTCAGTAATGTGTTGTGAAAGTGAGGGTTAAAGATGAGGAGAGATTTTGATGGCGTGTAGAAGAGGAAAATCCAAAGGAGGGGTCTCTCTGAACTGCATTACAGGCACAGCTTTGGGAAAACAGCCTCTGCCAAAACCGCTGAGTAATTCACCAGTTGTAGGTCCCTGCAGACACATACACACATGCACACAAACATTTGAGTCAGCGCTGTCCCGCAGTCTGCATCAAAAAGCCCCTCAAGTGATAAGCGTTGGCGAGAAGAACGAGGATTCCAATTGCTAATCTCCTAAACATGATTTTTCATACCGCTTTGCATAACATGCCTCCGGATTAAAGACATTCTATTAAAGAGAAGGGGCTTAACATATGGAAGGGGAAGAAAAGGCAGCTGTACTTGGTTGGGTTTAGCTGTCTGAGCTAAAAGTTCAATAGTCCCTTTTTCTGTTTTTTATTTTTACTTTTTTAAAAGTGCATTTGCTCTACAATATGTGCTGCGGGATGATCCCTCCAAGTGGTAACACATCGGAATGGGAAAATGGATTTACCAAGTTTTACGTCACTATTTACAAGGATATCTAGGTGTCACAACACTCTTGTGCATTTTAGCCAGAGTGTTGCTTTATGAAAAGCAGTTTTGTTTCTCAAGCCACACAGAAAATATAACACCTCAGTAAAAAGGGTGGTGTCTATTTAGAGCATCTTTAGCAATTGCTCTTGCACTGACTTATTTTTTTTCCTAAATGGGAAAAACTAATTCCACATCCCGACAGTGTAACTTTTGGCAGAGTTTGTACTCAGAACCTAGAGGATGAAGGAATGCTCTGTGGTTATTATCTCCCCCTCACAGGTCAGCACAAGCTGATGCACTTTCCCTCTGATGCAACCAAATGTTAAATGGGCTGCAATCAATACCCTCCATTAGAAGAAGGGCTTGAGCTTTTGGATTGGTTTTATCCTCCAATAAGCATAATTAAAATACTTTTCAACAGATGGAAGATGTGCCTTGGCATGCCTGTGTGCAGCACGTGGCAAATGGGGGATATTAAGTTTGGTGTATAGATGATGATAGTAACAGGCCTTGTCGATGTTAACGTTTTTATCCAGTTCCCAAAAGCAGTCGTTGCAACACATTTCAACATATGATCTATAATATATCATCTTAGGTATCCCAGTAATTATGTGCTTTATAAATTTTAAATGATATCTCGCACATGTCCTGTAATTATCATTAATATATATGTAGGATACCAGGGGTTCGATTCCTGGTCAGGGCGCCAGTTAACGCTACCTGCCTACCTCCATAACTAATGAGTGATGATAATGCAAGAGTCACACCGGTTCGGACGTCGCCCGGGTCAACAAGGTCCGCGTCAGGTGTTGGGGAACCAGGGCAGCCTGATGAGAAATGGGCTACTGGAACAAGAGCGAGACACTCATAGACACGAGTGAGCTGAGATCCTGTGGGACAAACTAGTGATGGCGAACCGACCGGACATGATAGTGGTGAGCAAACAGCAGTAGTGATAGATGTAGCAATCCCAAGCGACAGCAGTAACAGTGAAGGCAGCAGTGGTCCCCGTGGTAACCGGAACACTCGGGGCTGTGACCCCCAAACTGGGAGAGTGGCCCCAACAGATTCCAGGAACAACATCCGAGATCTCTGTCCAGAATAGTGCAGACCTAGGAACAGCTAAGATGCTGCGCAGGACAATAAAGCTCCCAGGCCTCTGGTAGAGGACCTAAGCAT
>JAVQJF010040426.1:0-10683 GCA_036023855.1 Gadopsis marmoratus | reverse complement strand
AACCGGTCGAGGCAGATGATGCCCACCCAGAGCCTGGTTCTGGTTCTGGTTCTGGTTCTGGTTCTGCCTGAGGTTTCTGCCTGTTAAAGGCAGTGTTTCCTTGCCACTGTCTCCTAGTGTCCTAGTCTCCTAGAGTTGGCTTGGACTTGCTCTATATTAACAAGTGCTATGAGATAACTTTGTTATGATATAGCGCTATATAAATAAAATTGAATTGAATTGAATTGAATAGTGCTGCTCATGGTGGAAATGTTGGGTCTATACATGTAGAGTTGGTCTAGACTTGTTCTATATTAACAAGTGCTATGAGATAACTGTGTTAGGATATAGAGCTGTAGAAATAAAACTGAATTGAATTGAATTGAATTCTGTTGTTAAGCAAGCAAAAAATCAATGAATGCAGGTGCTAGTAAAAGTAGCAATATCACGATGTTGGAATACTTAGTTAGTTAGTTACTGATAAATGACCTGAAACCAAAAATGTAAATAAGTACTGAGAATTATAAGGTAAAACATACTTAACTATCAAAAGTAAAGGTACTCATGCAGTGTGGCCCTCTCAGTGCTGCATCATTATATTACTGATGATTAATGTTATGGTGGTGCTAATTTTCAATGACTTTGTTATAACTATTTTATAACAATGCATCATATTTTGTAAGATGATATATTTTGTATGTAAATTATTATTTACTATTACACATTGTACCAATTAACTGGAGCTACTCAATAAATGAATAAAGCATAAAAGTACAATATGTTTCCTTCTGAATTGTAGTGGTATAAAAGTATAAATTAGCTTAAAGTACAAACACTTCAAGTATAGCACGAACAAATGTAGTTATTTTCCACACCCGAATAGATAGCAGTAGTAGTAGACTTTGTGTACAGCATGAGTCTTCGTACCTTGTACCACTCCTGCAGCTCGTGGTCGGAGAACTCCGTATTCTCTCGGAGGTCCTGCAGCATCTCTGGCCGCAGCTTGCTGTTCTGCTTCCCCATGGCAACGGGACAGGACTCTTGGTTTCCTTGACAACAACAGCTACAATTCCACTAGTCACGCCGCTTTTCACACCTGCAAATCAGAGATAAAGGTCAGCAACAATTAAGCAGAGGAGGATGACCTGTGACAAATGGGAGGCGAAATACAATTGGTCAGCAACAGATACCAAATATGAACCATTGGAAAGTAGGATTCCTCAAGCAAGACTAGATATATGTGAGTGTCAGCTACAAAAGAACTATAAAAGGAAGATGGTTAAGAAGACACTTTATCTATTACCAGCCAACTGCAATACACAGAAATTGAGTTTGTGCAAATTAAATCACCAAGCAAACAGTGGAAAAATAACATAAGGAAGTTCCCTATGTTGACAGACTGTGTCTACTCACACAATGACTCTCTGAATTTCTAAATGAACTCAAAGCTTGCCTTGTCACAGTGCCGTGTCCCAATTCTCTTGACACAGGATGTTATACAAGTCTTTAAACTGCTGCGTCACATTCACTAAACATTACATAATCCCAAACGCCGTGACGTCAAGTGCTAGCACACTGATGACATGTGTGGGTTTATCTGGCCCGCTGTGTGTGTGTATGTAACCAGAATCTCCTAATCTTCACCTCAGCTCGACCGGCCTGATAAAACACAAGTTCAGTGATGCAACTATGTAATGAATCCAAATCTCTTAATTTTTTTAACCTTAAAAATCCATTGGTTTGCCCATTAATAATGGTGTCATTAAGCTAGTTTTAATGGGAGTTCTTGGGATAATAATTACTAATAACTTATTAATTATATGTTAGCATATTTTTAATGGATTATATACATGGAGGATTTTAAGGGGTTAACCTTCAAGCTGAAAATCATTGACAACCATCACTTAATTTATACCTTGAAGGGAAAGTTCAGGGATGGTTTTCATGGGTTTTGGTCAATTTCAATTAATCCATTCAAATTAAGCTATTTTCTAGGTTAATATCAATGGAATAAAAAAGACCTAATATTCTACAGTCATAGTAAGTATAATGTTAAGTAACCTTAACAACCTAACAACCCAAAATCCATAACAACCTACTAATTTACCCATGAATGAATCCCACATACCACGTATAAATACCTGAATGCTGTTTGGAATACAAACCCCTTAAAGTATAATTAATTTTCACCTGAAGACATTTAAACTTTCATGTAAACAATGAAGGTTTTTGTAGATAATTCTTGACTCTATTATTAATATGCACCAATACGACGCTGCTGTATACTGGAACAGCATTTTGTAGAAAAAGAGAAGCCACTTGAGAACTTGTTAACTTAGTACTGGACAGCTAATTAGCCTGTTTTCAAAGTAGTTACTCCTCCGTGTGTTTGTGTGTGAATTTAAATTGCAGTAACTGGGGCTTGTCCTCCTCCGATGAGACTCTGCTGACCTCCAGTCTCTCCTCAGTCATGCTAGGTAATTACACCAACAAAAAAAAGTGAGGTGGATGGTGTGGATTTTGCAGGTCATTATCGCTGCCTGGACTTACTTATACAGAAACAAAACCCACACAACCGATCGTCTCTATACTCTGCTAATAAAACTAGACTCATGTTAAGTCCCTGATCCTGAAGGCATCTGATTAAATGCTTGTACACTGACAGTGATGCTTGCAGCCACTTCCCGGGCTACTGAAGGAAGAACTGTAGCCATCAATTATGGTCCTCTGTTTGGGGACTGATGAACGCTGCACACTCTATTAGGAATTAGGAATGAATATAATGGACCTTTGCCCTGTATCCAGACTGTCTAGGTTTGAGTCACTACATTTCCACCTGTCATTATAAAAGCTCACAGTTCTCTTCTGTTTTCCAAAAACACAATAAAATGTCAGTTTCTATGAGAATATATCTGTCGTACTTTAATCTAATACTTTAATACTCAACAACATCATCACAGTACACATCTAGCTATATAGTCTTCACAATCTAAGGACAAAGGCAGAAACCTATTTACGTGTCCTCAAGGAGTAACTGAGTGGCGTCTGTAGCTCTGAAAACCTGTATGTGAAATCAGTAGGTCTCGCTTTAAAACAGTAATTTCTGTGATTTAGTTGAGCAGGCAAAGAACAGTCTCTGTTAGGAAAACACACACTGGCGTAGGCTACACTTTTTAGTACCTGTAGCAATTAATAAGAGCCACCACACGCTGTCCAATTATCGTTTGGAGAACACAGCCATAAAACAAACCATCTGTACCTTTCACTGTGTGTGTGTGTGTAGACATTTCGGTTGGGCTGTATGAGCAGAAGAGCTTGGAAGAGAGGATGAGGTTTAATTGGAGAGACAAGTATTCTCTAATTAAAGCAACTAATGCTCCCTGATGACGCACAGACATACACAGCAAACCATCACCATAATTGACTTGGAGCAAAAGAGAATAAAGTAAGTGAATAAAGAGAAAAGTATTCCTTATTTCATCCACAAACAATGCTTCCTTATATACATTTAGGGTCATTCTAACACATTGCTACTATCATTTGGGCTGCGATCACACCAAAACAGTCAGAAAAAGAAATATTTTGAGTTAGCACAGAAATGGAGTCAAATACCATCATGGAGCTGATTTTACTCACGTGGATTTCCTACACAACTATCTTCTGTTGTTGGGTAAAGTAATCATCTCTGTCAAATAGGGTTCATGTCATCTGAGCGGTGAAGGAAGCTGCTATTTGTGAATGGTTCAACCTTTGTACTGATGAGCAAAGCTTACATGACACAAGAATTGAACTGTTGTTGTACTCTTCATTCATTCTCACCGCAGTGAAACGGTATCTTCAGGTGGCAATCGAGTGATTAAACAGGAGCTGCACACTTAAACGATGCACACACTGATGAAACACATCAGTGCTTCTGTTAATGTTGACATTTTTTACCACGTGTATAAAAAATTGGCATTTCATGGGTTGAAAATGTCTCAACGCGCCATCTACTGTTATAAATCAGCCCTGAAGCTGCGAGGCCGATGCTGACAGAGAGTCAACTGGTTGGGACCTGTCTACGTCATGAGATTTATATAGAAAGACTCTAATCAGTGTCCGTCAGTCTCCTCTGTGTCTCCTGACCCACACACTAAGTAACCACAAGGCCACGTCTGCTACAGCTGTTCCCTCACTAGTAGTATTTTAAAATAGAGAGGCTTCTAGCTGAGGTTGAGGGTGGAGTCACACTTTAAGCATTGTACTCCCATAAGGTTTATAAACTAGTATCCCTAGTACATGTCATATTTCATATTTTGTTCTTATATTTCAAACTACAAATTCAGTGTGTTTATTTATCATAATTAGTGAGTGTAATTATGCTGAAAATGGTGAATTGTTCTGTTATGTAGACTGTTTCTAAAAACTTGCACACTACTATTTTAACATTAGTAAGTAGTAGTAGTACTAAAGTAATTGGTTTGGGCTTCTTTAAGTAGAAAGCAGGCCTGTTGCTGAGCAACCAATGCTGATGTGTGAACCTACAAACTGCTAATGCTAATTTAGCCCATGGCTACATAACATTAGCTAGCCAGCTCTTATAATATTACAGAAATGAAACCATGCCTGTTCAATGTAATTTGATTAGAACACAATTAGCTTCTTTGGGCTATGGACAATTAAATTAAATTCCAATTCAATTCAATTTTATTTATATTTCGCTATATCATAACAGAGTTATCTCATAGCTTGTTAATATAGAACAAGTCTAGACCAACTCTATATGTACAGACCCAACATTTCCACCATGAGCAGCACTAGGAGACAGTGGCAAGGAAACACTGCCTTTAACAGGAAGAAACCTCGAGCAGAACCAGAACCAGGCTCTGTCCAACGTGGCTGCCAGAGGAGCTCTCTGGGGGCTTGACGAAGCCCTTGGAGACCAAATCACAGAAAGTACTCAGTACTCTCTATTAGCTACGTCCACGAACCAGATCATATTCTAGCATGTTGACCTTTTCACTGAAGTTGCCACCGTCTCCCTCCCCTCTTTATTTCTTTAACCCAGCTGTGACTCCCTGTTGGTCTCAGAATAGTAAAAATGTCTCCATCCTCAGCCACAGTTGTATTAATCCCCCTGCGGCCCTGAAACCCAACTTCCAATCCCTGCCTCTGCTGTTCATCCCTCCATTCTGAGGCATGCACTAATCACTAATCCATTCCTCCAGTCCAAGTGTCCAGTGCTTGTTAGTCCACACACACACTTGAACATCTGTTCCAGAGCTACTAAGCGGGTCATCAACTCTGGGCTGATGATTCTTACACAAGGAGAAAGGAGGCAAAGACAGAGGAGAGAGAGAAAAACATGCATTACAAATGATGGAACATCAAGGATAGACTCAGAGACAGAAAGGGAGCTACGGTGAGAGACATTCAGACCCAAGGACGAGAGGTGCTTGCAGAGAAAAAGGGTGTTATTAGTTGGTAGAAAGTCTTTAGGAAAAGACGAGGCCTAGACTCTTATACGAGGGATATCTGTGTCTGACACCGGAGGCCCTTCCAGTCCTGGTTTGTGCAGCTCATTTATCAGCATCACATTTGAGTCATAGAGGTACAGTAAGAAACCATTTTTCTAAAGGATCAGTCACTGACAGTCTTTCAAAATCCCAGAGGGAACCCACATGCAGTTTTGACGACAAAAAAACCCCTAAAAAAACATGATAGCCTGAAGCAACACGTTACTTAGTAATTACATTACAGTTACTAGCCCGTTACTTTGACAACTTGGGACTTAGCTTGTATGCTGTCATGCCAGGAGTTTGATGGAGGGCTGAAATCAGATTTGTGTTCAGTAAACAGAGCTGCTGCAGGGGCTGGAGGGGTGGGGAGGTGTGTAGCCCCCACCAAAGAGAAGTAACCGCGTTGTCTCACATTTCCTATCTGGCTTGCTAACATTAGTCACTCATAAGCCTGCCTTCAGGAATCACCTGGTGTAGTTCAGAGATGGAGGGAATGTGAACCCCATGACCCCCATAAATACTAGACACTCAAAATATTAACTGACTGCTTGTAAGATATTTTTTCTCAACCTTAATGCTGAAATTATAAAAGAGCACAACATGCATTCACCCAGCTTGGACTCGCTGACGTAGGTAGATACCGACATGACTGTTTGCTTGTTTTTATTTTGTTTTATTGTGTTTACTGTGTTTTTTTGCTTGTGTGAAGCGCTTTGTAACTTGGTTTTAGAAAAGTCCTCTATAAATATAGATTCTTCTTCTTATTATTATTATTACTATAACATACCTCAAACAAAACCGAGAGTCAGCTAAGGGCCCGGCCTCTAGTAACGGTGTGGTCACCATGAACAAATGAAGGCCGGCCTCCCATATAGGCCGGAAAAACTCACGGTGGCTGTCATTATGTGCACGCCCACTAACGTAATATATTCCCAATTATATTTATATAGCGCTGTATCATAACCTTGTTTATATAGAGCAAGTCTAGACTGACTCTTTATTAGAGACCCAACATTTCCACCATGAGCAGCAGGAAGACACTCTGGTCCCACAGATACATCTGAGCAGAAGCTACCTTTGGTCGGCTCGCACCAGCTGGGGGCTGGCTGGCTACAGCTGCCTGACTTTGTTACACATACCATAATCTTTAAAGGAGGCAGACGAATAACTAGACATCTTACACACCGTGCAGGAGAGAGAGAGGGAGAGAGAGAGGGAGAGAGAGACGCCATCGCTAGCTGCTAAGATAAAGTGCGGTAACAAGCAACTGAATGGCATGTAAACACCTGTGAGATTAGCGGAGAGTCGCTAACAGGAGAGAGACATGAGTGTTTAAGCAGAACTTAAGCTGCTGAAGTGACGAATATAACAAAATGAACTGGGTTTAGCTGGAGCAGTGCAATACACAGCCAACACCACAAAAACACTGGCAACTGGAAATGAAGCAATACACTTACCACAGTATGTCAGCACATCCAGAGCTGTCATATCTCATCCGATGGCTTTAATCTAATACTATAATACTCAACAACATCATCACGCTATTTTCAACACTGTTGTTCTGGATCACTCATCTAAAGTGTTATTGTCTGATGTCAGTCACTGCACGTGTGTTTAAGTCTCAGCCAAACGGTATGTTGTAGTAACTTACAAGTGCTACAGGGAGTACATTCATTCATTTATTCTCTATACTGCTGATCCCAAAGGGTCGCGGGGGGGGGGGGGGCTGGAGCCAATCCCAGCTGACATTGGGCGAGAGGCAGGGGACACCCTGGGCTGGTCAGTCAATCGCAGGGGATGAAAAGAAGACAGATATGTTGCTTCATGAACCGACTCGAGTTGACTATAATTGTTGAACTGATAGTAAACTCTGTTTCACTTTGAACTCTTCATACTGGTTTTTATTGTAAGCTGTGGGGAAGGACCTCGGGATATCAGGCCCGTTCTGAAGGTTTTTTCCACCACATTTGTCAAATCACAATGTCCTGTTTTCTGTTTCTACACAGGTTAAATTCAAGAAATGCCACGTGTCTTTTTGTACGACACAAGAAATACGTCTACATCTCATACGCATCAGTGGCTCATGTCATGAAAGTTAGGCTAGGAGATTCTGGCTACCATGTTTGGATTAGGAAATAGAGTCAGACATGGGAAAGATAGTGCCACACCTGTGGTCCTGTGTTCAGTTTGAAGCCATGTCACTGTTCTGTTCCCCTTTTTATTCTGTAGTCCTTTTTCTCTTGGTCTGTTTCCCCTGGCATTACCTTTCCTTGTGTGGTTCCCACCTTATTTGGTTGTGTTCCCTGTCCTCGTTAGTTTCCCTCTTGTGCTTATCCTTTTCACCTGTCTCTTGTTTCCTTCGTTAGTCCTGTGTCTTTCCTCTTGTCCTCTGTCGGTTTGTGGATGTCTGGTTTACCCTCAGGTGAGTCTTCTTGAGTTTATGTCTCTACGGTGGACTTTCTAGTTTCACATTTTGTATTCCCCTCTTTTAGACTATGCTTCTTGTTTTGCATTTAAAGGTTTTCTAGTGTTTATGTTTTCACCCCTGGACTCCCTGTATTTCCCACCCTTACCTGTCAGTAAGTGTCTTTAGTTTCCATAATAAAACCCCCTAAACCTGTGTACGCTGGCTGTGATTGGGTCCTTATCCACTGCCTACGCTCCGGCCCGTGACTGATACAATTCTTTATTGTGGCGCAGATTCAATATTTCTTTCACCCTGATGGAGTTTGTGATGGCTTTAGAAATATCTCCAAAACATCAGTAGAACCACTGTGTTGTTAAACGTGAGTTTTTGAAAGATCACCAGGCTTTATCTTTCAAAAAAGTGTTTAGTAATAAACGACAATATGTGAGAGGAACATCCTGGGGCTAAGAGTATACATGGTGAATACTTTAAGATAAAACCTTTTGAAGGCTGTTTTTTGAATTCATCATTTATTTAAGCTGCCAGTTGTATTTTGTGCCAACATTATAATTGGATTTTCTATAAGGGCATGTTATTGCCCAGAAACCCCTCAGAAGCCACTTCCAGCACTTCAGTGGACACTAAACGTTGGTTTAGCTGCTCCTTAAGGAGGATTGAAACAGGTTTCACTGCAGGTTTTACAGACTGTAGAGTAGATTCCTCCCACACCAGTGTGGAATCATTTCCCTGGGCCTCCACGTAAGGTTAAAAATATTAAAAGCTCATTGACAAGCTGCAGTAAGGGAGGTACCGTCATTGTGAAGGACTGAATAGTTGGCATGAGGACACAAGGTGTACTTTAACAAAAATGGGTTTTTATTTATCCCACAACTGAATTCAAAAACAGTAACTTCGGCCTATAAAAGGGTCAAATGAACAGAACTAAACTAAAGTAAACTTGTGCTCAACTGAACAAAACAAACTGACCAAAAAACCAACCTCACTAAACACACACAAGGAAACATATATACCCACTGATTAATCAGGGTAGTGACCCACAGGGGGAACTCACAGATCAGTTAACACTAATTACCTCACACATACTTAACACTCTGGCCAGCCTTTAACTTAAACCAACACTTACTAAATATAGCAAAATTAAATCAAAAGTGTTATTCCAAACAACTTATATTTACAAATAATCACTTAAACATTCCCGCTCTCCCCCTTGAGTTGCCAGGCAGTTGGTCCCGTCCTAATTGGCCCCTCCCACTTATCAAGCTTCCATTTCCTGCAGCTCTGTTTGCCCCCTGCACAGACTCCCAGCACTGGTAACACAAGAGAACATTAAACAGCTTAATATAACTTCTTGATAAACAGAACCCAGAGGTGGGTACTAACAACCAACTAATGCAACATAAAAACATGAAAATAAACCATGAGTAAACTATGATCCAAGTGTGAGGTGTTATTAATTTAACTGTAAATTATGAAAAATTAACTAATATGTCTGGGCCTGGGGTTACCGTAGCTTATAGTTGGTGTGGCTGTGGATGCGGCCATCACAGTCATCATCACAGAGGATGATGACTCTGGTGACATTGGCTGGCCGATATCAGGTTTTTTAATAAAAGGCCTGTTACAGTACGTCACCCCAACATCAGCTGCAATAAATTGAAAGACAGTGAATGTGGTATAGAACAGATTGAGTGTGAGAGAGGGAGACTGGAAGGGGGGCAGAGGGAGTGTGAAGTCAGAGAGAGTTAGAGAAGAGATAAATCCAAAGTCCAATTTAACATTTGAGAGCCAGTCTTTTGTGCTCATAAGACGAGAAAATGCCACCTTCATTTCGCCTGCCAACAGTCAGTCATTAGGGATGGAGAGAGGGGGAGACAAGAAAGCGAGAGGACTGTAGAGAAGGAAGGATAGACATGAAGGGACGGGTTGTTGAAGTGATATCCAATACTAGAATACAGCAGACAGACCTGGTGCCTCATGGAAACAGCGACAGATCAAAAACACTGATAGGCTCCACTGATTTTTATTTTTTTTTGTCTTCATTCGAGTGTTTTCAGCCTTCTTTGCGCTCTCCGCAAAGTAGTCAGAGGCCACCTGCTTATCCCTTCATCTATATATGTTATTTTCTGCCTAACATTTCACTTTTCTCCTCCTGAAACTTCCACCCTGGTGATCAGTCGCTTCTCTCTGTCAAAATGTTCTTGCTGAAGATTTGTCTTATTTTTTCCACTTTCTTATGACGTTTCAGTGTGTAGGTGACAAGTTATTATAACATGGTACTGAAGTTCCGAGAAGTGACGGTTTTAAAAAAGATTCTTTGCTGGTACAATAAGATAACTTTGTTATGATATGGTGCTATATAAATAAAACTGAATTGAATTTAAGGACAAGCACGAAGCTAAATTCCATCCAGCTTCACCTGACTCCACCCACTGAATCACTGAAATTAAATCATGGACGAAAACCAACTAAAGCTGCAACTAACAGTTATTTGCTTTATCAATTAATCTTTTGGTAATTTTCTCAATTTATCAGTTAGCCTAATCGTTTGGGCAATAAAATGAAACATCTGGCTCTTTAGCTGCGAAATGCTACACTATGTTCACAAGCTAGTCACTAAGTTAGTCACGGAGTCCCACAAGGTTCTGTGCTTGGACCAATTCTATTCACCTTATATATGCTTCCTCTGGGAAATATTATCAGAAGACACTCCATACATTTCCATTGTTATGCAAATGATACCCAATTATACTTGTCAATCAAGCCAGGTGAAGCGAGTCA
>JAVQJF010040425.1:0-91246 GCA_036023855.1 Gadopsis marmoratus | reverse complement strand
TTATGACTCTATGCACTGATGTGGCTGCATTTTGTTGCTGAGGCCAAAGACTGTAGAGAATTTCTACTGGCTCCGGAGCCAGCAAAAACCCTGAAAAACAGAGGAAACTGAGTGAATGTATTGTGGGAAAACACGTTTTATTTATTGATCAATTTATTTATTTAAAGGGGAACTCCACCAATTCCATTGTAGAGACTAAAAGTCAGCATATCTCAGTTTTGATTCTGACCATTCTTGTTTTAATCTGTCTCTTGCAAGCCTCCCAAATTTATGGAAGTGCAGTACCAATCCACTGGGGTACCCCTTTAAATCTGTACGTAAACTGCTGTGGCGCTGTAATGATGCAACTTATTGCAAGCAGATATTTGCATCTGATTTGAAGTAAATATGTTTTTTCCAGGATCTGGTGAATATGTGATCTAATACCTCACGCACATAAAAAGGACAAGAATGAAATTTTATTCTCGTTATGATTTGTGGCCAAACACCATTGTCAGTAAACAATACTAATATGCTGTCCAATTGCACTGTTCACTGCCATCCACACAGAGCAAACACTGTCATCTAACAGTGCTATAGCCTGTCCAATCAATTAACAGTACAGTAAATATGGGAGGGATTTATTGGTTACTGGCAGGCCGCTGTGGTGTGGAACCCATCCACAAGATTAGTGTCACACCACATATTGTATATAATTTATAATCTACTTTGCATCTGGATAGACAGAGCAAGGGAATATCTTGGCATTAAATTTGGTTGCTTATATATGTATGTAAATGCATCTTAAGATATATGAGACAGAGGGATGTATTGCTTATTCTATCTCCACCTGTGTCCATTTCTGTTAATCAACATCCAGTAAAAGCTGTCAGATCAGTGTGTATATTCCTGTGTGTGTGTGTGTGTGTGTGTGTGGCGTTGCATCCAGAGCTCCACCCAAGCCCAGCATGCCACCTCAAATCATATAATGCAAAAGACGGGAGCCATCAGAATTAAAATCTGTTGCTCCTCCTCCTCCTCGCCTCTCTTCCCTCTCTTCTCTCCATGTGGGCTTAAGCATCCTGGCCTCGGCCAATCCAGCAGCCGGGAGATGAGAGCGGGGTGGGGGGAAGAAGAGAGAGGGGAAAGAAGGAGGAGAAAGAGGGGCAGGACCAGCAGCCTCGGGCTGGCGGCTCGCTCTTGTCACAGCTGGGAGGGGAGGATCGGAGGAGGGATGGAGAGAGGAGGAGGGGGGATGGAGAGGGAGGAGGTAATCCAATGAGACACAGAGAGGAGAGGCAGTGCGAGGGCAACGCCTCACAGCACTGGGAATATCTCACTATCTCTCTCTCGCTCTTTCACTCTCTCTCCCCCCTCTCTCTCGCTCTCCCCCCTCTGTCTGTGAAGCGTAAAAACCAAAGGACTCTCATCTCCCATTCAGTCTGCTCTGTATGTGGCTGAGGGCTGCTCTCATATTTTTAAGCCTCTCTTTCCCCCACTGTTCAAAATTCTCCATTTTTCCCCTCATTTTGCTTCTCTACCAGCTAAAGGATGAATTGATAACCACAAACCAGGACTAATTTTTGCCACTCCTGTGTCTTTAGGAGGCATCATCTTTTACTCGAGTCATCTTTGTTCTTGTGCTCACGGCTGCTGAGTATACAGTGGCTGCTAGTGGGGAAATAGGTTAGTGTGCCTGTTCAGTGGTGGGCAGCAGAGGTGATTATATGTTCTGTGCACAGTGGAGACGGAGGGGAAGGGGATGCCTTCCTGGTGGTAGTGCTCTGTAGCCCTGCGACCATTCGGGGAGAAGGTGACTTGGGATGCTGGCGCTGAACTCCGACCTTTAGCAAAAGTGTCAGCGACAAAATTCAGGGCGGACAAAGGAAAAAGCAACTGAGAACAAATACAGACGTTAAATACATTTTTGTAGTCGCAAAGCAGGGCTGACCTGTGGCTCTGCTGTGCGTGGACGACATGGACATCAACCTTCAGTCCCATCGATTTTACTTCCCCCAGATCTACTGTGCTGAACCGGGGGCGCAGCCACAGCTCACTGAGGTCAAAGTCAGGTAGGCTTCCGAGGGTGGAAAAGGTGTTATCCACCAATAGATGAGAGGTCCATCCCTGAAACCTGAATGGTGGAGGCACCCAGGTCTGATGTCTCCATTTTCTTTTGTCATCATCAGGTGCCTTTTAGATCCACCCAAAATGTAGCTAGAGCATCATGATTGTCTTTTCCAACAGGTCTCCAGCTGCTGCTGCATATGAAGCATTTCTGTGTATGATGAGTGCTGCGGTGAGCGGCTGGTTGCCCTTGCAGGGGGATGGGGCTGCATGCTAATGTGTTAGCTAGCTGTTCAGAAAAGTGTTAAGCTCCTGGGAGAAGCAGAGGGCATTGATGGCCTGTGGAGGAGCTTGCCAAGATTGGACAGAGGGGGTGACAGTGCAGCACTTGTGGTATATTTGCCATCTAGGGTCCTGTGGCCAATGTAGGCTCGTCTTGTTGTCTGCCTCTGTGGCTCTTTTGTTCTCTGTGTTTACGCCTCTCTTTCTTTTCCTGCTACTCTTTCTCTCCAATCAATGCAGAAAGTGCTCAGGGTGGCTTGTTGCATCCACTGCCGACGCCTGCCGTCATGGTTTCAGAGCGCTCCAAGACGCATGCTCAGATATGCAACACCTTCCCTGCTCTTTGTCTTGTTGAGATGTAATTGTGCCGGATGGAGCTGTTGCATTCAGGCATGCAAGAAGTTAGACCTGATGCTGTGTGACAGCCACATAAGAAAATATCTGTCTTTTCACTCCAACGAAGCACATGTTCACAATTATTAGTTTCTTTTGAGCCATCTCTCCCTGTCTCCATCCATACGTTCATGTTTTGAGATGTCCCTGTAATCTTGTGTGCGATACATTTGACAATTCCTCCTCTAACAGCTCTGATTAGTGCAGCTTTAAGGGACTGAGCCAGAGTTTTGCCCACACTAAGCAGCTTTTAGTTTGGCTGGTGCTCCAGGCTGGAGCAGCTTTACAGGGCTACAGCGTGTCACTATCACGACCTGGCCGAGCTCCCTGGTGGCTCCACGGGGCGTTCACAGCTGGGCGGCATCACCAGGAGAAAGAGAGGGAAAGAAAGTCAGGCTTCCCCATTTTAACTCTGAATGTGCTACCGTGCATGTCATACCTGCTGTTTAACACCCAGGTTTGTGTTTCACGTTACAGCCAGAAGTGTTATTTGAAAGTCTTTTAAGCCGAATAAACAATTAAACAGGTTCGATCCACTACGGTCTCACCTCAGTGACCTTCTGTGTAATGTCCACATCAGCAAACATCAAGAAATGTCAGCAAATATCAGCACGTTATGTGTCTGTGTAAACCGCAGCCTTAATGGAAAAAACTACAGTCTCGCACATTTCCGGCTCTGCCTCACACCTCTCCGCTTCTTCGCTGGAAGAGGAACACGTAAGGGAGGCACACCAACACACACACACACACACACATAAGCATACACACAAACCCTGCATGCATTTGCAGAGATTAAAGAGGTTTACAGTGCGATGTATTTTCACAAAACTAATCCAGGCCCTTAAACAATATTAATGTTTCACAAATCAGATTTTCTGCAATGAATACTCACTTGGGAAAGCAGAGAGAGATTTCATTGAATACACATAAATAAACAAACTGCCATTTATGTTTCTGTGCAGATTAATCACTCGTCGTATTTCTCCCACGCTGTTGAAGCTAGTTAAGCACACTGTAAACAGGAAATTGCTGCGCCAATTACCATACTATTAGCAGGTGAGCTCATTAGAGTTGAGTGAGAGGGAAGAAGAAGAAAAAGAAGAGAGACTGGAGATGAGAAAAATGAGAAATCAAGAGAGACAGAGAGGAAAAGAGAGAGGGAGAGGAGGGAAATGAGATGAGGGAGAGAAAATCAGAGATCAGGAGAGAGGGGGATGGTGAGAAAAGCAAAGCAAATGAAAAGGAAGGGTGGAATAAGAGGGGAAAGGAGAGATTGTAGGAAAAAAAATGAAAATGTTTGATGATGGTTTTTGGTGTGGCACACGCCTTGGAAACACCTTTTGTGAGGGACTGACGTAGACTTGAGTATAGCCAGATAACCATGACAACCAGTGCTGGCCAGTCGAGAGCACGCAGACACATACAGTTCATGTATGCACAGAAATGCACACAAACACGTACAGAGAGAGCGAGAGAGACCCTCTGCTTCAATGTCTCTTCAAGCTCCACACAGAAACCCAACCTTCTTGGTGACGTGTTGTGTGCGGGTGTCTGTTTATTTCTTAGGTCAAATGTTCAGTGTATGTATTTCTGTGTCACTATGCTGAAATCACCCAGCTACAACTTATAGCATACAGTTGTTGAAACCTACGCCCTACAGTATGTGCAGTTTAAATCCATCTCCATTCTTTTGCAATTAGTAGCCTAAGGGCAAGACAGCCCTTAGGCTACTTGTAGCCCCTTGATATAGCACCCTGGGAACATAGGGACCATCCCTTTCTGACCCCCACTCTCCTCAAAAAAAGGATTTTAGTTGTACTAGCTGATTCTCCTCTTCAGCTCACTCAGTTCTTATTCACCTTGAAAGCCTTTGGCTTAAATTTGAGAGCTTCTGTAAAGTACATTATTGCTTGAGGATTATGTCTTGGGATGATGCAAGGTCTTTCTGTGTTGCAGGATTCCCAGAGGAGACCAAATGTTTGTATTGTTCTCTCAGTGCCCTGTGGCCACCGTGCATGCATGTCAAACATTGGAAGGCACTGGTGGAAATTTGTGAAATATTCTGGGTCATTGAAACCACTGACTGATGATTTGTGGCACAAATAGGAACCGCATAAAACCACTCTGTATGCTTTGAAAGAGGACGAGTCGGCCAATTATAGATACCTGTGAGTGTGTGTTATGCAGACTATCAGGTCCTACTGTAGTCTACAGTCCAAAGCCCTTAACCTAATGGCCTTCAGCAGTCGCTCATCTGTAAAAAGGATCACATGTAAACATGCCTGAGCTGTGTGTGTGTATGTGTTTGTGCACATGTGTGTGTTTGCGTGTGAGGCTGCAGAGTAAGTAGCAGCAGTTAAATGGCATCACAGCCTCCACAGCTTCTTCTCTCCTTCCCTTCAGTCTCTCTTTCCTCCTTCTCTTCCGTAGATGAGGAAGTGTTTCCTTCAGACAATCTCAGTGTTAACGCTCGAGCTCAGCTCTCACCTACAGTCTTCTCTCTGCTGGGAGTATTTTTTCCCCTCTGCCAAATGGAGACGCATGCATCTTTTAAAGCCACCCCCGCTCTTTGCCCTATCTTCTGTATCACTCTGCCTCCTTGATTTATTGTTCAGTCTCTGTCTTAACTTCTCGTTCTCTTCTCCCTTTCTGTTCTTCGCTCTTTGGTTTATCTCTGTCCCTCGTTTTCCCCTTGTACTCTTTCTTTGCTCTCTCTTTGCATGGCATTGTCCAAGCACCTCTGCCCAACCATTTGATTTGTCAGTTCATGCCTGGGTTTATCATCGACAAAGTTGGATTCCTCTTATGTTTAGTGTAGCGCGTAGCTTCAGTTGGAGGTAGACAAAGATGACCTGAGGCACAAGACTCTGTATTAAATATTCTAGAAAATGCTCATTAAACCGAGATCAAGATTCCCACAAACAAGCTAGACAGGAATGTCTGCCACACATAAAACTAATGAAATGTCCTTTAAAGGAATAGTTTGACACTACACTTACTCACTTTCTTGCAGAGAGTTAAATGAGAAGATCGCTACTGCTCTCGTAGCTGTCTGTTAAATTTGAAACTGGAGCCAGGAGGCAGTTAGCTTTGCTTAGTATTAAGACTTGTGGGGGAAACACACAAGTGGGGGTTTCCATGTTGACCTCCATGCACCTGCAGGATTCACGTCTCATCTCCATGCACCTTATTAAATCTCACCCGTGTGTCGGGTGGGTTAAGTTCCCAGCAGATTAACTTGTTTGTTTAGGGCTGCAGTAAACTCATCAGGGATCTATTGACCATGTGTTGTCCCTGCCGATGCTTCTGTTATGTCAGAGGATTTGTGCGTCTTTGCAGAGACATAAAGGGCCATCCAAAGTCTAAATCCTCCGCCGCTGAGTCTCTCAGTTATTTTCCATTCTCTTCTGTCTCTCTGATATTAGTCATGCGGGGTCAGAGTCAGACTGTCCTCCCTTTAATTTCAATTGTTCCACCTGGCATCTTCTCTCAGTGATGGGAGGATAAGTCAGGATGGGACACGATGATGTAAAGGCAGCAGCTAAGAGTTAAGACCATCCAAAGTAAGATTGCCAACTCACTATTAGACCATCGTGTACCAGACATTTTGTTGACGTGACAACACACCTTTATGAGTTTTAAAATGTTGTACATGTGGCTCAGAACCACGGTCAGAAATTAGAGCATCCTCCTTCAAGCCACTAACACGCCATTTAAACTCCATGTTAATCTTAAAGCAAGATTTTCTCATCTATCACACTTTATAGTACATACAGTTATTGGTGATACATAAAAGTTGAGAGTACCTCCTGATCCTGCCCTCTCCAACAACATTTCTGTGCTACTTTTTTAGAGTCTCAGCATTAGCGCATGGAGTTGAGGAAACTCGTAAATGCTTTATGCGATCATGCGGAGCAGCAGTAAAAGAATTAAACCATAAATTAGACCTGTTTTATGGCACCGGGATGTGGCTTTGTTCCTTTTGGTCGTCCCAACTGACCTCCGTGGACTGTCAAGAGGCGTTTATGGCTTTATGAGTGGTTTGAAAAGAGAACAACAAAACCCCTAAAGCAAGGTAACATGTACAGTAGACACAAATAGTTAGCAAATAGTTACAAATATGCTTCACACTCTGTGGAGTCTTTAGTGTCTGCCTTCGAGGCGAAGGGACAACGCTCATACAATGTTTCATAGCAGTACATACACCAACTCTCACACACACGTATGGATGCATACAGCCGTGCTAATACACAGTTTCAGCCTCACGAGACAGTTATTTGATGATCATGTGATGAGAAAGGACATTGTTGTCGTATTGCTGCAAAGACAGCGGGCTCTGTAATTAAAGCGCAGACTGTCTGAAAGTCACGCCCCGTGTCTGTGTGACTGGTTGTGTTTCCTGTTTTCTGATGCTTGTCTTGTGCATTCTGGGTTGTGTGATTTATTGCCTTAGCTCTCCTGTGTTTGTGTTTGAGTTTGTGTCCTGTCTCAGCCGCCCTCTGTTTCCCTGATTGTTGAAGTGGTTTCACCTGTTCCCCTGTGTTCACCTGTGGTCCAACCCCTCGTTAGTGTCCTGTGTATTTAAGTGTGTTCGGTTGCTTGGTTTTCTGTGGCGTCATTGTCTATGTCTAGGTGGTGTGGTCTCGGCGTTCAGTACCGTTTTGAGATCTGGTGCCTTTATCGTTGTTTCGTTTCATTAAAACCTATGCGTTCCGGCTGTCTGGGTCTCTCTCTCCGTCCTCCTCACCCCACCGCTCTTGACACTGAAGGCTTATGTTTATATTTTTTTATTCATATCTCACTGCTCATTCATCTTTTCTTCACACCCATGTTTTGTAGGCCAAGCCAGTATTCCACTCCAGTTGTCATGCCAACAGATTAGCGTGCTCTTAGCAGTAGAGTCTAGGAGTGTGTGTCTGTGTCTTCTCTACAGGTTCTCCCTGCATTCAAATACACACAACCTGAATACACTGAAGTGCATGCCAATACACACACTGCTTTATTAGCACACTTCTAAATGAACTCTCATGTCAGACTTCACATCACATGTATGGCATATAGAATAAACTAAATAATAGTATTGTATCATGCACATAACAACTACAAATATATTTAAATCCTGGTTGTGGGTTAGAAAATGGAGCCAAATGCAAAAGTATGTTATTAAACTATGAAAACATCAAAGGATTATGTGAATTAGCAATAGAACTACTGCTTAAATGTCTAAAAGGCATTTAAATCAACCAGCCAGGAAGTCATGATGGCGACTAGTGTGAAGTCTCTGCAAGTTGATTTTTCCACTTTACTGACATGAACTGAAAGCAACCTCTGCCTGTAGGCTTGCAACAACACACTTTCTAAATTTAATAATAAACGATTCCGTTAGACTTGGGCACAGTAGTGCTTTGAGGTAAATACTAATGTCAGCATGCTAATAGGCTGATGTTTAGCAGGTACAATGTTTACCATCTTCAACATCTTAGTTTAGCGTGTTAGCATGCTAACATTTCCTAATTAGCATTAAATATAAAGTAAAGCTGAGGTTGATGGAAATGTAATTTGTATTTAGTCATAAACCAAAGTATAGGACAAACTGAAAAAAGGATAAGCTGATGATGGCGCTAAATGAAAAGATTATCAAAGTCATCAGAATTAATTTTCTAGGGACCTTGAATACCTGTACCACAATTTATGGCAGTCTGTCCAACATACACCACAAATGTTAACCACAGTCACCCTCATGGTGGTGCTAGAGGAAAAATCAGAGGACCTTCAAAGTCATTAGACTTCATCCTCTGGAAACCATGGATGTCTGTACAAAATTTCATGGCAATCCATTCAATTGCTGTGGAGATAATTTGCCTGGACCAAAGTGGGCGCATTGCCATCTACTCCCCTAGTGTGGCTAAGAAGCACAAATAAATGCAATGTGTAATAATACATGGTAAAAACACTGGCATGTTCCTTTAAATATTTTCTGGACATACTATGCAACTGTGTCAGTGGTCTAAAAATGCTTGCACAATAGCTTGCAAAAGTGGGCCAGAGAGAGCGATGATTTAAAATTCAGCGTCCACAGAAATTAAGTTTAAAAGCTGCTGTTCTATTTTGGTACTAATATGCAGTATCATATCCAACAGTAATAACTATTACTGAGTCACACTACTGCTTGAACCATTGCTTAATAGTCAGTGGGAGACTGATGACCATCTTCTCTGTTGGGTCACAAGACTGTCTGTCTTTATCTATAACATTTACACAAGCACAAAGTGAGTGAGCATGATGTCCACACATATAAAGCTTTATTCAAAACCTAATTCAGCTAAGGCCAGTTATTTTTAGACTTTCACTTTACACGTTGAGCAATTTGGTTTGTTTTATAACTGTTTGTATTAGAGCCGGCAGTCTATTTGAAAGTCTGCTGTCAGTGCAGGCCCATTTTTCTCCCTTCTGAGTCTTCTGTCTCTTCTTTTTCTCACTGCTTCATATTTTTCCACCTCCCCGCTTCACCACCAAAACCTCAAATACGCAAGCAAGCAAGCTACTTATGTAACTGGCCTGCAAACCAGCCTGACAATTTACTTTCTCCTAGACCATTTTTCACAGATCTATGCATAAACATGTCTCCACACACAAACATTCCCTGAAGTAACGGCAGACAAAAGATGAATTTTTGTTTGGCGACTCAGATGGGAGCAGAAATTAATGTAATTTAACCACAGTGGCTCCTCATTATGCCAACTGGCCCCTGCGCCGGTTTAGCACAGTTTATCCTATTTTCTATGAAAGCTGAGGTTTAGCTCTGGCTCAGTCTCAGTCTCATTGCTAATGTAGCTCTGCCCTGGCACGCTTATAAATGTTTAAGCTGTCAGCTGGTGTTCTTTCTGCAGCTTTGATGTTTCATGCAGATGATGACATTCACACTCATACTTGTTCGTAAAAAGTTTCATTGTGCACCCCTTTTGGCCAGTTTGCAGGCTGAGGATTCTCCACCATGTCCCTCCTGTCTAATGGAAACAGAGAGCATTTTGTAGAAGAATTAGACAAAAAGACAAACAATTTGTGGGGACGATTGTCCTGCCTGCTAACTCTCGGGATTTGGCCGTTCCCTCTATGCAGCTGGCTGCGGGATACAAAGACACTTTTTGTGATCCGCTCTCCTCCTCTTTCATTGCCACTGAACAACAAATCCAAAAACAAAAACATCTTTACTACTTTAATTTATACAGGGATAAAAGATAGTGAATCTGCAACAGCAATGGACAAATATAATTATGTTTAAACCACCGGGCTGAATACTGTTTGATTTGATACTGTCTGAATTGATTTTCTGTCTTGTTAGGCACCTGTAAGAATTTCATGTACTAACATCTCCTTAAAAGGGATGTTTGTGATAGGAGAGATGTGAATGAACTCAAGCTCATAGTCTGCTGAGCCACCAGGACACCAGACAGTGATATTAGCCAGGAATGTTGGAGCTAAGTCTTATAGTCAGGAAATGATGGAGCTGCTTGTCTGGTCTCAAGGTCACTGCTACAGTGTGCAAAGAAAGTTTTGAAGGGGACTGTTGTTTTTGCAATTGAGGAGAATCTGATATTTGGTTTGTAAATGATGTGTGTGTGTGTGTGTGTGTGTGTGCCGGCTTCGACACTGCTCCCCTGTCAGATCAGATCTGTTTTATTTCAGAATAAGAGCAGTGATTTCTCTCGCTGTTTGACCGTCAAGCAAAATTATATTTCATGGTCATCATCACTGATGACTGAGCAGTCAGTCACAGTATGCATGTGTCATTTCACTGCCCTTACCCAAAGTGACTTACCCACTTAGTGTCATGTAGTAAATTTATATACTTAAGAGTACCTTGTTTCCACTACTATGTTTAAACTGTATAGCCTGGCATCCTATTTTCTCTGTTTTTACAATGCATGCTGGCTTTTATTATGCATAATTATGTGTAGTTATCTTTAGTTATAGTATCTATTCATATGTAGCTGGAAGATAGCTGTGTAGCATCACAATATGTTTCCTGATGCCCTGTCATTGCAGGGTGAGTGGGCTACAGCTCTGTTTTTCTGCCTCCCTCGTTGGTGGTGCGTCATCAGGAGGTTTACTATGCATTAATCTCTTGTTCTGGCTTCAGTAGCATCACTGGATAAGCTAATCCATCAAATCAGTTTAGGACATTTCGATCTCGTAATGACAGCCACTGCTGCCCACTGGCAGGTTTCCATTCACGGACAATATTGTCAGGCAATTTGTTTGCTCGATTGTGTATTTCTCTCCGTAACCTGCAGAGACAGGCCGAAGAGTCGCTTTGATTTGTCTTACAGCATTTTATGTTTGAGTGACAGTTTTGTTATAATGCTGTTATAATGTTTGCATTTTTTTATGTCCTTAATATTTAGTGTCTCTCTGATTGAAGGTCTGGTCAGTTAGCAGTGCTTTGCTTGTTACAGCTGTCTATAACTTGTTGAGGAACATTTGAGCTGTGTGCTTTATAACATAACTCTCTTGTCAACATTGTGAGATGTGAAAAGACTGAGCATGTCTTGATGTTTTGACATTTCATCTTGATGCAGCAACATGGGGCTAAGCTTTAAACATCTGTTCACATTCATTCTTAAATTACTAAAACAGCTTGTCTTGGAGGTGCTATAGGAAGCCGAGGACAATGAACAATCTGTTTAAGGTGTCCATTATTCCAAAAAAACCTTTCTTTTTTGTGTCTTCATTATGATGTCTGATGTATCTATGTAGGTTTTTTGTGTCTATTTTTACATTAGCACTATCCAGCCAAAGACAAATGTGCACCTGCATGGATGATGAAATGTTGAATCTACATTAGCATCACTGCCAAGAGTGTCAGTCACACTATTGGTCTCTGTGATGTCACAGTGCCAACAGATGTGCTTAGCAGACCCCAAGTGTACTGCCTTTGCTGTGCATGAAGGTCCAACTGAAATGCACCAGGACCTTTGCACTCCAAGGCCACAGTTTACTTGCTGCAGAAACTAATTTGATCAGATTTATACAGTGACCACCGGCAAAATATGAGATTGATCATGTTTCCTTTTCATTCCCTCCCTACTAACATCCATTGAGCCCTGGCTTGTGTTTCAGGTGCCACCTATGCTTTGGTTACCTTTGCAGTCTTCATTCACCCAAGGTGGAGTGTAGATGAACAATATGAATCTGTACTCTGAGTGCATACGCACATTTGCATGCAGCGATGTGTGCGTCTGTGTTTCTATTTTGGGCAGATCCTTGTTTGTTGTTAGCGCTGTGCACCGCTGCCTTGAGCGCGGAGGCCCCAGAAAGTGGAGCAGCACAATAGCTATGATGTTGTGATGTCTGCAGGGTGGTGTAAGAGCTGCAGCCTGCATGCTGTGTGGACGGAGACAGCGACTGAGACATATACAAGGCCCTCTGACAGCACAGATTAGTGTAAGAGACAGACTAGGACTGACACTCACAGCTACACGCACACAGGAAACAATGATCAAGAGAGAATTGAGGGACAGTAACACACTTTTCTACATAATGTTGCAGTTACAAAAGGCTCGTAACTGACTCGCAGCTACTGATATTAAGTTCCTCACTACCTGACTTGCCCTCTGGCTGGTGCTGATTCATAGAAACGCTCTGAAAAGTGAATGAAAACGGCTCAGAAAGTCAAACATTCACTCTGTTTCAATGAAATTCTAAATATTTTATTTGTCCCAGATGGAAAACTAATTCACACAACAGCAGTAATAAAATATATGTATGTTAGAAAAATATTACACCACGTGTTCCTTATGGTCACTAAGGTATTTAACACAAACAAGCCTTATTTTTCCAACAGTGGCGATTAGAGAATTTCCACCTATACTCTAGCAGTTATTGCATTAAATTGAAATTCCACCTCCCTCTTTGGCAACTCAGCAGAAGAGAGGATCAAAGTGCTAATTATGTTTCATGCTTCAGGGCTTTTTATATGTATGTCCAACCATAATTCTCTCTCCTCTGCATGTGTTTGTTTTCTACCTGGGTTTCGTCTGTGAGTCAGAAGTGCAGCCCTCTCCTCTGACAGCTCGTGGCTGTGCTGTTCAGCTTGGATCAGAGGCGTGATGCTAGCAGAGCAAATTTAGTGCAAGAAGACAGGAAGTTTGGCACCCGAAATAGAGAGGGGAACATAGCACTTTGACAGTTTGACACTGCTGGTTAGAGTGAGCCAACGGCGTGACTGGTCCAGGTGTGAGCAGACTGTTATAGCCTCATCAGTGACGAAGGAACTGCAAAAATACTTGTGAAAAACTTGCATCTGACCTGTGTGCTGTAGGCTTTATGGAAATGTGAAAATGGGTTTTATTTTGCACATGAGAGAGGAGAAATGAGAAAAGCCAACCATGGTGGAAGGAGTTTGGGTGAAACAGGCATCCCATTAACCCTGCAATGACCTGAGACACAACTTAATGGGGCTGCTGTGTGTATGTGTGTGTGTGTGTGTGTGTGTGTGTGTAGGTTTGGAAGAGGGAGACAAAAAAGAAAAAAAGGGGGTGCATTTGAGCAATGAATATTTTTTTCAACCCTGCAAACATGCAGCAGTGTGGATGAATAATGCATGTGTTTATCATTACAGACCCTCAGAAAGAAACGCTGACCTAGTAACTGAAGCCAATGCAAAACACATAATAGTATAATCTTATTTTGTGTCAAAGTCATTTAAGCTACAAATTAGACTGCACAAGGCACTCTGGGATACTTGTCTAAAGGGTTGAACTGAGTTTCTACTGCACGTGCTGTTTGAGCTTGAAAATCCTCTTTTCAGTTCAGGGAGAAGTCTATCACAGTCAGCAGTCGCAGAACTGAAACAGCATGCATTTCTCCTGTACACCGTTGCTCTGGGTGTTTGTGCTGCATACAGTCGCCTCCGGTGTTGTCATCTCCGTCTGCAGTCAGGGTTAGGTTGTGATGTTTGAAGTCATTGGGGGATTAAATGATATATTAAAGCTGCAGTTAAATGTAATAGTTTCAGAGCCCCGCCAAGACGTGCATCATGGTGCCAAATAGCTTGTTTATAAGAAAGGCCTTAATAGTGAGCGAGCACCTTTTTGCTCTTGTATTTGATTCACCTGCGCCAACCATGCCGCTCTGTGATTGGACCGTGGAAGACGATTCCTGAGCAGCTCTCTGAGATTTGTCTTTCTGTCCCTGTCAGCTTGAATTTGCTGCAGCGCAGACTGGTCCTGAACAGACCAAAGAGGATGGAGTATTTAGAATGTGTCTATGTGTGTGCATGAGGGTGTGCTGTCAGATTCAGAAGCATCTGATTTATTCATGACCTGCGGAGCAATTGTACATTTTTCAACGGGTGTGACGTGGAGAGATCCACACTGCGTTCCAGTGTTTGTCTGCATGTGCATGTATGAGTCTGCGCATCCCATAAAAACTTGTTTTTCTTGTTGCCTCGGCTCCTTGACAGCTCCCATCTCTCTCCTTCTCTTTCCCCTCTACCACTCTCCACCTCTTTCTCCCCGTCTCCTCCGTTTTTCCCACTCGAGTCTGTTTTAGCACAGGAACCTCATTTATTCATGCTTCTGCGCCTTCGATGCCATTTTCAGCTGGTTGCCAAGAACTTCTTTTTAAAAATTAACAGAGTCGACAAGTTAAGGAAAATAAATTAAACACATCATTGCCCTGCTGGTGCTCCGGCTGATTTCAAGTGTGTGCACATCAAAACAGCTAATGTGCAGAGTAAGACTCAACCTGGGAGAAAGTTATTTTTACCTCCAGCTTAAATGCATGCAGCAGGGTATAGTACAGAGCTTTTCTTTAGTGTTATTTGAATGGCTTCAAGTTTCAGCTGCTTCCTACTGCTCTCCTTTCAGTGTGCTGTTAAGTGAAATAGAAGTAAGGGTAGTATGTTTTTCTGTATCCTAGTGTTGGCCTGGTGCTTTCACTTCATGAATAGGCTGATTATCTTCAGAAAGGATAAATGTGTTTCTATTCGATGCTACGTGCACACGAGTCAGGCACAGTAGGTTGCAGTGAGCATTACTTTTCTTGCTACCTAGCCATTGTTAGGTCATTTCGATCCCAGAATATGCGTGCATTAAAATCTCAACCCCTCTTAAAAGTTAATACTTTGACATTTTGGGAAATTAGCTTATTGGCTTTCTTGCTGGGAGTTAGATGAGATCAATACCACTGTCATGTTTGTATGTTAAATATGGAGCTTCAGCCAAGAGGCAATTAGCAGGAAACAGTTGCTTGGCTCTATTCAAAGCTCAAAAACGCCCCTAGAAGCACCTCTAAAGCTCATTAATTATCACTTTGTAACATGTTTGTTTAATCTATACACAAACCGAAATGTATCAAGATTCTACAAATTTCATGGTCATCCATCCAATACTTGTCAAGACAGTTCACACAGATGTTCAAGCTCATGCCATGCCGCTAGTGTGGCTAAAACCTTAGAGGGTTTTAATGTGCTGGAACTCTTTCTAGATAAAAACAACAGTTTATCAATCAGTTTATCCTTTAGAACTACTGGTTTGACTTTGGACAGAGCCAGGCTAGTTAGTTTCCCCCATGCTTTCAGGCTAAATGCTAAGTTACTTGTGTCCAGGCCCCAGCTCTGTACTTAGTGCACAGACATGGACATGAGAGTGGTATCAGTTTCTAGGCAAGAATGCAATTAAGCATATTTCTCAAAATGCTGAACTATTCCTCTTTATAATATTTATTAAATATCATCCTCATCATCATGTATGATGCAGTTCTTTGTCTCATTGTACTTTATGCTGCAGCCACACACACACACACACATACTACTCTACAAAGCCAAGACTTTTTCCTGTGTCTCTCTTTTCTCCCCTTCTCTTCTCTGACACAGCTCTTTCACTAGGCCTCAGGGGTCGATCCACTAATTTTAGCTTGGCAAAGAGGCAAAGACACAGATGGGAGTCTTGTTAGTCTCATTTGCAAGTCACATTTGTTTCTCAGTTGCTCCCCTGTGTTTTTTCTCCTCCTCAATTCTCACATACCTGCACCTTGATCTTCCCTTTTCTCCTTCACTCAGTAGCGATTCAGCACATGTATTTTGTCCTTAAAACACATGGAAAAGGTAATGAAACTGCCCTTGTAATGAGCAGTACAATCTAGCCAGCATACTAAAGCGTGTGTGTGTGTGTGTGTCTGTGTGTGTGTGTGTGTTACAGTGAGGCAAAGTGTAGAGAGAGAGCAAGATCCCTCACTGTGCTGTGATTAACGCAGTCAGATGGGAGAGCAGGCAGACCCAACACTGGAGACCACACACACACACACACACACACACACATACACATATTACAATCGCCTCTCATTAACAACATCAATATATGCTGGACAAGTGCTTGATTACATTTGGTGTTTGGTGTAACACAGGATTAGAAGACTGAGTTGTTGCCGTAATGATCTCACTTACATCCTCCAGCAAATACACAGTGGTCACTACTGTTAAAGGAAAATGTCGCACTAAAAACACTTTTTAAAATGGTACTGGTGATCAATCTTATATATCCAAGGGTGGATTTTACCTTAAAACAATTATTTCTTAAATGAACACTGATTCACTGTTGAACTTGTGAATTCTACGCACTCCGCATATAATTAACTCTCTCCCTCCTCTCTGTCCTTCTCTCTCACACCCAGCGAGCAGAGTATCTGCCAGGCGCGGGCCTCGGTCATGGTCTACGATGACACCAGTAAGAAGTGGGTGCCCATCAAGCCTGGACAGCAGGGATTCAGCCGCATCAACATCTACCACAACACTGCCAACAACACCTTCAGAGTGGTGGGCGTCAAACTGCAGGACCAGCAGGTAACGGACAGGACGTGACGACATGATGCTGCGAGACAAGTGTAGATGTGGAGATCACTTCAGCCATTTAGTCACTAGAGAGAGACATTTCATCGTGTTGTTGGAGGATTGCCGCATACAGAACATTCAGGCTGTTTTGGACTGTGATTGTGAGATTCCTTTTGAAGTAACTTGCAAGACAAAATAGTTTTTGTCACTGAAGGAGAGTTTTAAAAGGAGAAAATAGTGGTGGTTGAAACAGACACAGGTGCACGTGAGAACTGGAGAAGCCTTATACTTTGTATATACGTTGTATTTCAAAGTTTGTGTGTGTGTTTGTGTGTGTGTGCATGAACCCTGGTATTTGATTAAATGTCTTAAGTAGCACTAATCCTTTTCCGCTGTGACATGACCTTGTGACCCTCCGTCAGTCTCTCCAAAAGTAACATCATTAGTTCTCAGCTCCCTTGCGTTTGTGTATTTAAGAAAAAAACAACCCCTTATATTGGGTTCATCGCACAAACTGACATCAACAAAGATGACGGAAAATAGCAGAACACATACGCACCCATAAAATCAAAAATGAGATCCAAAAAATAACAGGATTGCTACCTTTAAAGTTCTAATCCTTAAGATTTTCATGTGACTAAATCCCATTAGATACTATTTATGGTCTGCATTTTTCTGTAGTAGGCATTTGATGCATTTTCATTCAGGAATTATTCTCTACATAGTATTGTTTTATTTGTAGTGGTGGAGTCCGCCATTCCTGTGCTGGATTCAGATTGCCTATCTAAGCAATACATCCATTATGCAGACAGTATCTGTTGCTACAAACTGTTGTCCATTCAACCATCATGTATATATAATAGTTTAAAAGAAATATTAACCTTTTGTTGATGTCAATGAGTAGCTGTGGCAAGAGAAAATAATGACCAATAGTATTTTTCCCAACTGAGTTTGTTCTAAATTATAGCTCATGATGTAAGCCACATAAAACGTGTGACAGGCGAGAAATCCAAAGGCTATTCCAAGCTGTGCTGTTCATGAACACTGGCTCTTTGTGCCTGTTCTCTCTTTACAATGGGACTCATGACAAAACATAAATCATTAAATCCTTACAAACACAGAGACATCGGTTTTCTGGCACTTAAAGGTTTTTTTTCTGCCAGGAACACAACAGCGTTATGAGAGTAGCAATCGTGTCGTATTTATCTCCACAGCCTGCCATCTGTACATATATATTGTCCCTCAGATATATAAGAAGAATGGATGTTTAAGATGGATGCAGACAGTGAAAAGTCTACTGCTCTCCTCTTTCTCCTCTCACACAGGTGGTTATCAACTACTCCATAGTGAAGGGCCTCAAGTACAACCAGGCCACCCCGACCTTCCACCAGTGGCGGGACGCGAGGCAGGTCTATGGTCTCAACTTTGCCAGCAAGGAGGAGGCCACCACCTTCTCCAACGCCATGCTCTTTGCCCTCAACGTCCTCAGTGCTCAGGATGGAGGTGTGTTTCCCCTCAGTGTATCACACAAACATGACACACATGGAATAATGCTTAAGAAGCCTGTTATTGATGATTTCCTTATTTTAGGTAGAGCTCAAACACTTGTTACCTACCTGACCCTCAGCTTCGCTTCTAGAGCATCAGACTGCGCGTATAGGCTTCCAGTGCTCCAAAATGACCTATTCAAAGGAGCTGATCGTACTTACATGACCAAACATGGCAAACACAGCTCAGTAGAAGTTCATGTCAGCAGATAAAATCCTTGTCATAGTCTTGATGACGGCCTTTTTTGGGAGCAGGTGAACTGGCCTGTATCATAACTGTACAAAGAGAGGCTTGTCTTCATATTCTTCACACAATGGCAATCACACGCTTATATTGTTGATGCAGCCTGTTTATAAGTCCAGGCAAATATTAATATGGCACATATCAATAATTCAATAGAAGTTCAGAGTGCCAAAGGAAGCCACTGATAGACTTACAGTGATTTAGAATGCTGGTGCTATGTCACACATCTTGTATTATGCTGTAGTTAACAGTTTCCTAACTCCCTCTTCCATGTGGGGCATCAGTTTGTAGTTCATTAACAAATAATATTTGATCATATATTTTGAAATCACATTAGAGCCTACATGTGGAACAATATACAATGTATGTGGCACTGAAGCTGACAAACTGATCAGTGACTCATTCTAATGTTTACATATCTGAATGAGTACAACATACACATTACAGCCCAGCTGGGAAGGGATCACCTATTGATTGTTGAATGGTCTGTATTTCTGACAATATCATCACACTCGTGATACAATGCTGAAGTGAAAGAGGGTAAAACCAAATACAGAAAATAATTTTAAACTACAAAAGTCATTCAAATCTTAAAGTATGTCTAAGCAGATAAACTTTGAAAAAGTGTTTGAAAAGGATGTTTGAGTCCTCTCTGGCCCCTTTCTGGGTTCTTTTACTTTGAAAATCCAGCCTTGTCCTGTCCTGTTACCATCTTGGGCTTTTATTTTGAATAGTGCTTTTATTTACTCCAGCCTTGTCTGTGGACAGCCTGTTAGCTCGTTATCATCTGGGGGCCTTTATTTTGAAAATCTGGCTCCCACCAGGGTGGCCGTAATGAGCTCCTGTTACCTTGTTGGGATGTGTGTAGATATGTGTGTGTCCACAGATGTCGAAAATCAGTTTGTTTGTGTGTGTGATGATTTGAATGCTGGGATTTTCTACTGTAAGTGACATGCACACGCGCTGGTCGCTGTAGTGACTGACACCCTGAGGGAGTGGAGGGGGCAGGGACATACTGTAGCTTAGACAGGTCAGACAGTTCATTTAATGGATTCCTACTTATAACGCCAAGACTGTAGCTGTTATTGGCTAAATGTTTTATCAGCCTGAACGCAGTACCTCCATTTAAATTATTGGGAAAACCGTTGTTTCATTTCTCATTCTGTTTGAATAAGGCCTTAGTGTATTACTGTGTGTGTGTCTGTGTGTGTTTGTGTGTGTGTGAGAGAGAGAGAGACAGAAGTAGATTTGAATTTATAAAGAATTTAAAAGGACAGAGGTCACACCTGCAAAAAATAGCTTTCCACCATCAATCCACCAATCAGAACAGAGGAACAATCAGCTGTGTGAGTTTCTATCTGGTGCCTGAAAGTGCTCAGTCATTGAGACAGAGAGCGAGAACCCTGTAAAGGTTTCATTCAGAAAAGACACCACTATTCAAGAACTGTAGGTCGTATCGGTGGAATGACCTCACTGTCAGCACCAGGAGGAATTTCTGAACAGTTAAGGGTTAATCAGACAGTTGAAGGAGTGTCTGATACTTTAAGGCAGACAGTTCAAAAGCTGTAAGTCCTATGTCATGTGGCTTGAATAGCTACATGATCTGAACCAGGACAGGTTTGTCTACATTCTGATGTGAAAGTAATGTACGAATAATTTGGAAAGTGCGAATCTTGAATGAAAAGTAATAGCTGAAATGTCCTAATTGAGCTGATTATTTTGATGTTTGAATTTTGAGTTTCTACATTCTACGGCCAAAAATGTGGCAGAATAATAATACAATGCTTCCAGTATTCACACCAATTAGTCATTTGATTCCCATTTGAAAAGAAAAGTGAAGATCCTCTAGTTTGAATGAAAATCTGGCTTCAATGTGCTTTGAATCTGTAATCTGCTATCAAGTCAGTCATAAATGTGTGCTAAATTAGACTCTAAAGACCCTGCAAACCCACACAGATGTTTTCACTTTATCAGTCTGATTAGACCTCTTTGCTATAAAAATTACACATGATCTTCAATATTAGAGCAGCTTCATTTCGACACCTTTACTGGGCACTTTGGAAAGCGAGTCATGACACAGCATCCTCAGCAAATGATACCGGATGCTGACAATGCTACAGTGTGGCAGGGAGCCATTCAAGTGTGACAGTATAGTTGTAAAAGCGCAATTGAAAAATGACAAAGACGCACTGTGACCGATCACATCCAAGAATATCTACATTCACAGCAGACATTTAGATGTGCAAGTGTAAAAATAAAACATTAATACTTTTTTTTCCTGCTACAAGTCATAATGTCTCCTGTGGAAAAAAGGGTATATTTAAAGTCTTCGTGAATGTACATGCCAGACAGGCAATCGTATCCTCTTGAGCTCTGCGCATGCACGAGTGTATGTGTGTGTGTATATACAGATCTGTGTAAGAAAGAAAAAGACAGACAAATATTAATTGGGGAGAAGCAGAATGAGAGACTGAGAGGCAGAGTGAGTATCACAGCTTGCCAGTCATCACCCGAGGAGCAGCAGCAGCAGCAGTGTGTCTCCCCCTGCAGTCCCCTCCAGCCTCTTAATTAGAATGAGTCATTGAGAAGATCTCCCTCGGGTGCCGTGCTAGAGAGCAGATCTTTTCATCTGCCTAATAACACGGGACGGGGGAACAAAGAGGCTTGAGCAATAGCAGCCAAACACAAGTGCATAAATACATGAGAGGAGGATACACACATGACAGATAGATAGACTGATAGCCTGGCGCCTTAATGCTACCAGCTCACTCCAACTGCATAAACAGATATAATCTGTGTGTGTGCCAGGGTACCAACACTATCACACAAACGCATTCACACCATGTAATGCAAAGATCAGGATGACGTGTGACTTACCCTCCACTCTAAGCAAGTGTGCCTGCCCCCTCTAGTGGTAAGAGGGTCAAAACCTGACCTTTCGTCCTCAGTGTTGTTTTCACGTTGAAGTGCAGAGTAAATGTAGATAGTGGTTTAAACAATGGGCAGTAATTGTCAAAAAAAACCCCATCATCAATGATTTGATCGTTACGATTATCATACTGGTTTAGTCAGAAAGACACTTCCTGTCACTTGTAAGTGTGAAAAGGCCCGCTTGGATATGTCGGACCCTGTCAGATTTATACTTTGTCAAAAAAGTAAAGAGATTCCAGTTTGATGATTGTTTAAGTGATTAATCGAGTAAATATAGCAAAAGAAAAGTGCTGGTAAGAGCTTCACAAAGGTAAAGAATTGCTTTCTGTTTTCTATTTCACATCATTCCATGTTAAATATCAGATGAGTTTTTGCTCTTAAGGAGGTTAAACGGCCAGTTTTAAGACATGTTTTTGTGTATTAGCAGCCGATGATGAGCATATACTATTATTTCTTGCCTTAAAATAAAGTAAATGATTCATTAACTAAGAGTAGAAACTACTTACAGATTTAAATTCATAGTTGATGTATGTCCTAGTGGCAGTTCTGGAGCTTTTAAACATATCACACAATCCTCCTCAACACATTAAGTTTGACCAGTTGCCATGGAAATGTTAAAATTTTCACTTGTGGTTTTTTTATCCGTGTCAGTTTAAGATTTCAGATTGAAAGTGAATTCTTGACCTTGAAATAAGTGCTTGACCTTTGGCTGACAGGTCAAATACCAACTTTTCAGTAAACGCAACACATTCATTTTTTTGAGTGACATTTTAATATGATAGCTCGTCAGACAATTTGTAAGTACGGGGCTCATTGTAAACCGGAGATGCGTGTGGATCAGCTCGCTGTAATGTTTGTGTGTGCGAGTGGCATTAGGCTGCACAGCTTACAGACAAACCCGACCTTTTAAAACATTAACCAGCGATGCTCGCTGCGCTGCTGCTGCTTGGTGGGTGTGAGTTACAAGAAGATGACAGATGATACTGTGGCCCAGTGGAGGGGTGGAGGGGGGGAGAAAGGCAGGCAGGTGAGAAGAAGGAGATAGAGAGGGAGGTGATGGAGGGGGAGGAAGGTGAGCTGAATGCGAGAGATGGTCAGCAGGGAGTGGGTCTGTCAGTGCTTCTGTGTCTGCTACAGCCGGTTCCTCTTCTTCAGCATGTCATGTAGGTAGTAAAGCTCTGTGTCTGTCTGCGTCTTAACTTCTGCATGACAACTATTATTTTAAGTGTGTGTGTATTTAAAGGTGGTGATACCCATTCCTACAAGAGTGTGACTCATTGATGGTCAGTTAGTGTTGCCATTAGTTTTTCCTGTCACTGTCACTGTACCTAGTTAGCATTTGGTTACTTTTCTTCGGTAAATGTAAATGATTAAAAGCAACTTGAGTAAAAGTAAGAAGTGGCCCATTTTAAAGTTATTGAGCTAATAGAATAGAAAGACCATTGCTTCCCTGATCTTTACAGCTTTGAAAAGGCTGAGAGTTCATAGATTATTTTGAATGGAAAAACTGGAAATTGCAAAATACAATGTTATCTGCTTTGATAACTAACAGGTCAGTTGTTGACTTTCTGATTCTTATTGAGAGATGACAACATTCACGTTCTGTATTAGAAGCGATTTCATCTGGGATAAATGACCAAGTAGTGTAAAAACCTAAGTAAATGTGAATTTCCGGACTCAAACAGATCCCGTAAACAGCTCTCAACCTTTTAAATAATTCCTATAAGTGGTGGATCAACAATGCAACATGATTACAGCAACAGTTCGACCTGCGTGTATCTTGTGTCAGAGCAACGCACTGAGTACTGTCTGTATCTGTATGTATGTTAATTCATATTTTTTGTTATTTATCAGGCAGAAATGCCTTTCTAATTGCAATATTCACTCCTCCCATATACTTAAAAGTAAAAAATGCAGCCTTTTCTGTTTATATCATTGTAAATGAGATATATTGGGTTTTGAACTGTTGGTCAGACAAAGCAAGTAATTTGAAGATGTTGCCTTGGGCTCTGAGAACTTGTGATGCTCATTTTTTACTACTTTTTACAGATTGAACTACTAAGGTGTGTACATTTGAATGGATATCATATTTTTATTGGTGTCAGCCAAGGAATATATTCTTTTCAAATTTGACCTAGCCTGAAGGCAGACATAGCCAATATACTGTATATCTTCTGTGGCTTTCAAGAAAGTCTGGAACCTAATTGGCCCTAGAGGTATAGCTCGACATTTTGGGAAATAAGTTTATTAACTTTCTTGCTAATGGTTAGACGAGAAGTTCAATACCACTCTCATGTCTGTTAAATGGTAAATGGACTCTTTCTTATATAGCGCTTTTCAACCGAAACAGTACCCAAAGCGCTGTAACAGTAATCTAAGTTAGAACAGTAGTCTAATTCACCCATTCACACACCGATGGGGACACAGTTGCCATGCTGGCCTCCACCAGGGGCAACTCAGGGTTCAGTGTCTTGCCACTTCGACGTGTGGGCAGCAGGGGCTGGGATTGAACCACCAACCCTGGGGTTAATGGACAACCGCACTATCCTCTCAGCCACAGACACCCCAAGTGTGAATAGTTAGCTTAGCTTAGCACAAAGACTGCTAGCAGGGGGAAGCAGCTAGCCTAATTCTTTCCAAAGGTAAAAACAATTCTGCCTACCGACAGCTCAGAAAAAGTGAAGGCAACACAATTTGTGGTGTTACGGGGAGTTATGTGCCGGACTATTGCAGTGAGCAGTGACCTGGAGTCTTGTCATCACGATGAGGTTGCCAGGCAACCAGCAGAGACTCCAGACACAAAAACACAACACATTGTTCGCCTGTAAAGATAACAGATACATAGTTAAAACTGCCATTAATGGGGAAATCTCTTTATGCTGTCTCAGTCCAAACATCCATTGTAGTGGACATGAAAAAATAAAGAAATTAATTAATTGTTAAAACAAGTTCTTATGAGATCAAATTAAGGTCTGATGGCAGGTAACTGAGAAACTATTTGGTAGATTAATCAGCAATTAAAAAATTCAATACAGTATTTGCAGCCCTATGTGTTTGAGAGAAACACGGGCGTAGTGTGTGTGGGGGTGGGGGGGTGGTATCTGATAGTAAGCATGAGTCAGGTCTTTTGTCGCCCTGTGTTATTTTTGGGCTTCTGTTACTTGATCAATGGCGGCCATTAGCACCAACAGCTCGCCAGAGAGTCACTTCCATTAGAGATGAGAGCGGTGGAGAGTAGCGTCTGAGTATTGACCCTGAACAGGGCCTGGCTGTGTAGAGCTGTAAAACTGTTATGTAAGCGACAGCTTTCATTAGGCAGAAGGGGAAAGGGTATTTGGAAGTGACGCAAATGAAGGATATGTTTTTGTTTTTTACATATCGATGACAACTCTCCATTAGCGTTAAATAGCAAAGCAGTCCTAAATCAACAAACTGAAAGATTTCTCCTCTGTTCATGTAACTTACCTAACAGGTCATTCTCAATTTTAAAAAGTGCCAAAACACAAAAGGGAGGGTAAATTCTGATCCTTCCCTCTGAAGCTGTTCTCAGGAGGAACAATGGATATTAACATTGTCCCAGAGGAGTTCAGTGATGAGAAGAGCAGAGGGTTTCATTGAAAACTGATGATTCACTCTGATTTGATTGTAATCCCTGGGTTGACGCTCTCTTTTCCTCATCTTATCATGTCTTAAATTAATTACCTTCTCTATCTGCCTCTCCATCTGCAGATCTCAGATTGCGGTGTTAAACGGATTACATACAAGTGCCTTGTAGTTCAAATCACAGCATAAGGAAGAGGGGGAGATATTAGAAACAATCACAAATCTGTGATGCTGAGACTCCACTCCAGTTATATATCAATAAACTTGACTTCTTCTCTTTTAACAACAAAAACTGGCCAAGCTGAATTCTATGAAACACAGAGGGAGGATCCGTCAGTGAGTAAAGATTATACACACATGGTCAGAATTTGAAGTCTGATCTCTCTCGTATGTGAACTTTGACCGAAAAACCAGATGTTACAGAAGCTGCAGTGTGTTGTCACTGACTCGACAACCGCAGACAAAAGAAGTTTCCTCTGTTTTCAATTTAGGGCCGTCTGCTTGGAGACAGCAGCGCAAACACACTTCAGACGTCGCTCAACCGCTCTGTTTTTACTATCCATAACACTTAGCCCATCGCATTTCGTCACTCACGGGTCTCTGGCTGACACTGTGTGTGTGTGCTCGTATGTGTTTTCATGCATTTTGACATTTGCGTGGATTTAAAGAGTAAAGAGACAGCAACCCAGTGACAGTGTATTGTTCTCAGACAGTATTGAGAATCAAATTCAGCATCATGTATCCCTGATAGATAGAGCATTGTGGGTAACAGGAGTAAACACACGACACATCACACTTTGTATTATGTTCTGCTTGCCTTCAACTGTACAACAAGTGGACGATTCAATTTATGTTCATTCTCCTAGAGTGAGAGATTAATAAGCTTTTCATTGTGCAGTACTCATCACAGAAGAAGGAGGACATAATGATCAGCTGCTGTTTAGTTAATTCATTTTATTTAATTTGATAGTTAATTGTCTTCAGTGGGACTAATTTCAATTAACATTATAATGCTCCTAATGGATTATTAAGGTTCACTTTATCCGTGTCTCTTCCTCTCTCGCTGCTTTCATTTGCGTCTGTAGGTCCAGCTGTCCAGCGCCAAGTCCAGAACGGACCAAATTCAGATGAGATAGAAGCTCAGAGAGCGAGGTAAGATTTCTTACCTGTGAAATGGTTAAACAATATTTCAAAATGTTTAAAGCCCCTGGAAACGTCAAATTCCTGTATTAACAGATTTTTGACACAAGTTGCAAATGCTATTATGGCAAACTAATTTACACAACCAGCCGATACAGAGCAACATTAGCATTCATTTGAAGTTGTGTGTCTGTCCAAGTCCAATGTTCACTCTCCTTTTAGCTCTGTTCTGTTCCCCACCAACTGCTGAAGGAAATATCTGGCTCTTTAGCAGCTAAATGCTCTACCCTGTTCACCAGCTAGTGTGCTGGGCAGGTAGGGTACACTGGGTTTTTAAAGTTTTTCTGCTGAAAACAGCTGCCTGCAGCTGAAAATTACACTATGCAGTAAGAGTGATCCAAAACAAGGTTTTCAGCTGTAAAGCCAAAACAATGAGCTGAAAGAAGCTAAAGCGCTCCATAGAGCTGACGGGAACTGCAGTTGAGTGATCATTCTCTCTTTAATCCTCTCTTTAAATAAGAGAGGAGACAGAAAATGCAATAAAAGCACAGGAACAGATTCACAGTGACAATCCAAAGACTGGATCTTTGGAAAAGATAAAAGATTCTCATCTATATTTAGAGCCGTGACATTTACTGCCTGCTTCCAAAATGTTTACCAGTGAGACTCCTTGTATTTTAGTGCAAGTATGAAGGCTTGTTCAGCACATGTATTATCTGAATTATCTCCAAACCACTGGATGAACTTTAAGTGAACTCAGTCCAAAGAGTATAGTGGTGAGTAGGATTATGGTAGTGAGTGCAGTCCCATGGTGTCTGACAGCCTGCCCCACAGAGAGGCTGTGAATGCTAGCAACTGAGATAAGCAAACAGCTGCCCTTAGTGACTTTTATTCCTATTCCCTTTCATCCCTCTCCTCCCCTTAATACCCTCTGCCTCCCTCACTAATTTGCATGGCTAACAGTCAGACTAAGACAGTGAGCTTTAAAAAATAAAAAAGGCTGAAAGACAAGACATTCTTTTTTCTCAATCTTAGTGGCAGATTGAATGATCCAAAATAATGCATGAGTAGTTTTCGAAATCATGCTTGAGGCTATTTCCATGGCTTACTAAGGGGCCTGCATTTATTCCACTGTGGCTACTATTGCTATCTCGCCCTTCAGAGACAGATTTAGGCACAACTAGGTCTTTGTTGCTGTTTTTAAACCTATTTTAGCTCTGCCTATTGGTTCATCCAAATGCCAGGGCTTAGGAGAACAAATACGATGGGAGATACGGCTCTATCTGCTCCCATGTCTGCTAAACTGTAGCTCTAGCACAAAGGATTACGTCTGTGATTGTGAGGGGAGATTGTGTGCTTATGCATGTGGGTTTTGGTTTCTGTGTGTGTGTGTGTGTGTGTGTGTGTCACAAATTAATTTGACTGAGTCCTTTCCAGTGGCAGCAGTGCAGCGTCGCTCGGCAGCTCTGCTCCTGCTGTGGGCGCTGCTGCCACATCGGGAGGTCACTGGCTCAGCACTTTTCCTCTCCAACTCATAGCTGGAAAATTCCTCTTCCTCTCCATGAGGAATTTTCCAGCCGTGACATACATCTGCTTCTCACAACAAAGACAGGGATGTGGGGAAAGATGGGGGGGGGGTTTGGTTGGAGTTGGGAAGGGGGGCGGTTGTAACATGTAGAGTGGAGTGATTTTGGACAGACGAGGAGAAAGACGTTTACATCATGCTGTAATTGTACAGCGCAGCGATGCCAAAAAGTTATTTGAGATGTGTAGACAAGTAGATGAAGTCACGAGCTACACAAATCAAAGCTGCCTTCAGCACGATGACAGCAACAGAAAAAAAACATCCCATCTGCCACAATTTAGATGCAATTCTGCACAAAATAATGAAGTCACTGAAGTTACAGGGGGCGGACAAACAAAAAATTAAGTCTGAGAAACTCTTATTCTTACTGTGTATATAGTGCCGTTTGGTCACAGCTTGTGCACAGTGGATCCTGCTGTAATTACTGTATTTGAAGCCTGTTTCGGTTACTTGTCACTTTTCTTTGGACCTGCTGATGTTTGAAGTTTCTCTGCTGCTGTGATGGTTGGCTGCACTGTTCCTGTAGGATAGTTAAATGACAAAATCTCCGATAAGACGTGACATTCGTGGCCGTGTTTCCGTCCCGTCCCTTTAGGCAGATGATGGAGCAGCAGCAGCAGATGCAGGCACACATGGAGCGGGAGCGTCGATCGTCCAACTCAGGTACTTGCGTTAAAGAGCACACGTCAACTGAAGTTTATGTAGTCAAAAGTGTTTTCATCATCTAAGTGCAGTCTCAACCCAAATACTCACTTACATAGAGACAGATTGACCCTTGTCACATGTCACACTTTACCTCCAGGTTCTCCTTTCCAAGGCCACCCTGCTGTGCTCTCTGTGGCCCCCCCAGTAGTACCTCCCCCAATGAACATGGGTGGTCCTCCTCCCCCTCCACCACCGCCAGGGCCTCCACCACCTTCAGCAGGGGCACCCCAGCCTCCTCTCCCACCTCCACTTCCCATGGGTGGAGGGGGTCACGGGGACGAGCCCCCCGCCCACACAGGTCTTGCTGCTATGATCGCTGGAGCCAAGCTGCGCCGCGTTCAAAGAGTGAGACACCAATTTATCTTCGTGGCTTTGATGAATCTTCTTCGTGTCAGGCCGGGCATAACTGGATTATCTCCACCAAACCTGACAGGCATGCTTGAAAGTTTACTATTTGTACATATCAGAGAGTAACAGATAACTTTGAACTCCTCTCCTCTTCTCAGCCTGAGGACAGCTCTTCAAGCACCAAAAACGAAGCCAACCGAACAAGTGGGGGAAGCGGAGGGCTGATGGAGGAGATGAATGCTCTGTTGGCGCGAAGGTCAGAGCTATGAGTTGAGAAGAGCACAAAACCATTTTGCATCGATATCCTGCAGCCAAATTAGACATAATTGGTCACTAAAGCCTTCAGGATTCATTAGCGATTATTGCAATTTCATTAGTTAAAACCATTGTTGTTCATGGATTTGGATGAAATGCGCTGTTCTTACTTGAGGCTTCTTCTTTCCCCCAGAAGGAAAGCAGCTTCAGAGAAGCCTGAGGACAGCCAAAATGTGAGTGAATGTGAATGTTTGCAATTCATGAGACTGGTGTTCACTCATTGATTCACAGCGATAATTAGGATGAAGGTTAAGGTAGGGCTTGTGATAATGTAGGCGGTGACTAGATGAGCATGATAATGATAATTGTTATTTTGATGTATCGTGACTTTGGTTATTTGCATAGTGATGGAAACATGAGGGCAAACTGATGAAAGCACACTCATAGTGATTACTGCAATGAGGAAAACATTAAAAACATCGGAATCAGATCACAGAAACCTCCACTGTTTTGTACAGGTGGCAAAATATCACACCACACACAGCATTGTCAACGATGATGACGAGGATGATGATGATGATGATAGTGGGGGTAGCGGTGCATATTAATCCTTGTGTCTTCCTTTAGGATGACCCAAATTCTCCGTCACCCAGCACGCGGAGTGGACAGAATGCCACAGGTGGGAATAACTGAGCACAGAAAGCTATGTTACAACCTCATGATGTGTTTTGCATATTTACTATGGTTTGAGGGTCTCCTATAGTCTCAGAGAAGTCAAACATATTAAAGAATAAGCATGCAGCAGACACAGAGAAACACACCCAACTGACAGTGGAAGAAAGAGGCGATCGTTCATTTGACACAATCTATATCTGTGTACTGTATGTCTGTGTACAGCATGTATGTGTCCTGGGGTTTATCTCTTCAGAGGAGAGGGGTTATGATGCCTCTTGATGTAACCCAAGTTTCTTTAAAAATTAATATACAGCTATTCCTGTGAAAGCCTGGCTGAGTCAAAGACTAAAGTCAGCAGAAAACATAGAAGAATACATCATTGATAAAATATAAATAGAAAAACACATTTAGATACTAATTTCATCAGACAGTAGTGTAACAGATGCAGTGGTGGAAAGTAATACACAGTAATAAATAAAAAAATAATAAAAGTACACTCGCCCAATGTACTTTATTTGAGTACAATTGTGAGGTACTTGTACTTTGCTTGTTTGTTTCCATTTTCTACCACTCTGTACTTGTACATTACTAAACTGTCCAAAGGTAAATAAAGTACCAGCAACAACAGCAAATGATGCTTCTTATGCATTAATGCCTCTGGAATGTCAAACTAATAGTGTAATATGTAGCAATATATCACTTTTCTGCATAATCAATACTTTTACTTTGGATAATTTGAGTAAATATTTCTCCTAATACTGTACTTCTGTACGTTTACTTACACCAAATTTTTAATGCAAAACCTGTACAATGTGGTATTCCTACTTTTAAGTATAAGATCTGTGTGCTTCTTCCACCACTGCATAGATGTAATGTAAATGCTAATGGTAAAGGGAATTCAATAACCAGTCTGGACATGTCAGATGGGAAAGTAAGTAAATATAAAAAGTAACTCCTGAAAAGGAGACTGATCAGAGAGTTTCTGCTTTTTACCAAACCCTTTCTTACCATTTATGGTCAAAATCCCTACCAACTGCTATGTAAATGCGGAAATATGCACTACACTGAATGTATTACCTCCTCCAAGCCTGTCTGTCCGCATACCTGTCTATCAGTCTCTCCTAGATATCCATTTACATATCTGGCTGTCTCTGAATCTAGTATGTGGAAGTGTCAGCAAGTCCGTGCTGCTTATACTGTCTAACCCCGTCCCTGTCGTGTAGATGGTGCAAAGAAGCCGTGGGACCGAGCTAACTCTGCAGACAGGTCAATGGTTTCGAGGTGAGAGCTGGAAGTGGCACAGCTCATTGGATAATGTCTGTGGAGCAGAACAACAGCAGTAAATCTAACGGAGAATCATTTTTGTATTACACAGGGTACGGCCCGTGGGGGGTGGCAGTGACACAGACTCATTAGACCTTGATAGAATGAAACAGGTAAAGAAAGCACACTGTAATAACTGCACACTTACTCAGAGTCAGAGCTTGAAATGAACAGTAACCACCAGCCAAAGTCTGGATGACACTCGTGTTTTTTTTTTATCTCCAACATAATTTGTTTTCCAAAAGTCATTTGGATGGGGAAAAAACGGATTCTGTTTTAAACATTTGCTTCCTCTGCAGAGCAATTTCTGCAGTAAATAAAGAAATGTACGATGTATTATGAACACTTATGTTGTCTGTCTGTTTGTGCTTCATTAGGAAATCTTGGAAGAGGTGTTTCGTGAATTGCACAAAGTGAAGGATGAAATCATTGATGGTATGTTTAATTTTCTCTTGAAATACTAAAGAGGGGTAATTGGTCAACATTTAGGAGCACTGTATCTCACCTAATTTATGTTGATGAATATTTAATTGGAACTCTAATCCGTGGGATGACGAGGCATTAGGTAGTTATGTTGAGTTGTGACCACTAGGTTGTACTAGAGTCCCAGAAGTCCAAACATGGACGTTTCATACATCAAAGCATGCAATACATACACAAGCAGCATCTATCCATAAAATCATGGATGGATAGATAATGTATGTATATGGGTTATTACATTTTTAGTCAATATTAATATTGCATGATTAATTATAACATTTGTTAAACAACTATATGGATTATAAGTATGTTTATCAAATTGTCAAACCAGATAATCATTTGTATCACATCCTTAGCATATTAATGGATAATGTATAAAAATTTATTGTCTGAAAATAATGAAATATGTGAAAATAGTGTATGTTAGAGTTTGTTCATGTAGCCCTACAAACAAAAAAAAAAAATGTAATTGTCAATCTCTAAATTATTAGATTAACTCGCAAATATTACATTATACAGACAGTAATTCATTTATAACATATATTTATACAATATTCTAATAAAAATTATAATACAATATTATCTAATCCTGATCCTTATTACATTATAGTTACTGTAACTCATATAGCAGACATATATTGTACAATATAATGACACAAATTTATAATACAATACAGACTAATCCTGGCATTTTAATAAAGCGCAACTGTCAATTACCTTAATAAAGAAATGTGCAATATTTTGACCGATGATGTAATGATAATGTTGATTCATTTTGTAATAGCTAAGAAAAATCTGAATAGTTTGGGTGATCACATTGTCAAATGTTAAATAAAATATGCAAAAATTAACAAGTGATAGGAATGTTTATTACAAAGACAATGCATTATGTGGGTCATTTGCGTTTCATTTGCAAAAATTAAGACATTATTTTCTTTGATTATTTATTAATTTGATTATAAGTGAGACAGATTAAAAGAAGAATGGTTACAACTCAGGCAGCAGAGCCCGAGATATAATGTTTAGTGTTTTTTCTGGATCAAGCTTCAAAAACACTCAATCCTACATATTCCATAATGCAATTGGATAGCGTCTTCACCTGACCCTCCCTGCCTTTCAATCCCCAAGTTTGTAACAGACTTTCTGTTAAATGTTTCGAGATAACCCTGATGACATCACTATGACATAATCAGGGTAAATATTTCAAATTTTGGAAAGCTCCCTCCCTGTAGAAGACATCATACTGTTTTCACAGGATGTGTAGTACTGCTCATGATAACTAAACTGGACATCATGTGTAAAATCGAGTGCCCCTTTAACTTGTTACTTCAGGTCCCCTGTAAGGACAAGACAGGATATTATTATGTTATGAGGATATATTATAATCAACCTAACTTTGTTCCTATGTTTTTTCTTCTTTGCCTACAGCCATTAGAAATGAACTCAGTCGAGTTAGCACGACATAATCTTTCAGAGCCACTACCCGACATGAAACACCTTTTTTGAACCATTGCCCCTGCAGCAGCTGCTGTGGCCCTGAGGAGGAGGAGGAGAAGTCAGGAACGAGGCCCAAACTGTGACATCAACTCATCCTGTTCAGCTGTGGTGTTGAAGCAATGCTGCAACGTTGCTGTAATGCCTCAGACATGTCTGTGTAACATTTGGTTTGTTTGCTTGGAGTGATGGACGTGAATGGGGCACACTCTCGCACTGATTACTCTCATTTCTTAATATTTTCTGTCTGTTTGTTAGCCCACTTCACCCCTCTGTCCTCGGCCTGAAGGAAAATGGATAAAATTCACAGGATTCTATTTGTTTTGCTTTTTTCACAAGTTTGTTTTAAACGTTTTTTAAATTATTACTATCATTGTTATTATTATTACTATCATTTTTATGATTGTCAATGTATTGTTAATGAGTAGTAGTAGTGTAGTGAGTACAATGGTATTAATGAGGAAATGATAATGAGAATATGATAGTAATGATAATGTTGATCATTATTATTGCACATCATTTTATGTCAGCCTTTTGTATTTTATATTAGTTATTTTTATTTGTTTTTGTTTTAAATACAGTTGCAAGCACATCCAAAAAATGTTTTTTCATCTAACCTGGAAGATTTTTTTAAAAGGTTTTTTATCCTTTTTCGCCAACGAAGCTGTGTGTGGAAGGAACCATGGCAGAAATAAACAGGCTCTGACCTGAAACCAAGGGTGGAAAAAACTTCTTTGGATATTGCAATCTTATGAACAAAAGCAAAAAAAAATTAAATAATACACCAGAGTATTTGTGATCATGTTGTTAATAAAATGTTTATTGGCTGCAAGGATATGGTGAAGTATTGTTCATTTTATTCTCTCCTTTTATGACAAAGTGCTTCCTGGTTTGACAACAACAAAAAAATAAATGCACTAAGTTTAAAATGAATTCAAATAAAACTGTGAACAACGTCTTGGATAAATGAGGCCGTCTCTTTCCTTTTGTGTTCGGTCGGGCGCTATCTGGATACCTATGCGGTGCTTTAATTTTCCTCTCACTTGAATTTGTTTTTTCAACACAAAAACATGCAATCATTGAATAGGTGCCATAAAATACTGAGAAATGTGAAACATCTTCTGTGCACCCTTATTTCGTGTTAAGTGTTGCACACAAAGTAGGATGCTGTAAATTTCCCTGCAAACATATTTCCTTAATAGATTCAAAAGACAAATCAATGGATGTAGTACAGTTTCTATGTATTATCTTATTTACATAATTTAACTACATGTTTTTTCAGCTCTAGCATGTTAGCTCCCTAAATACTGCCTTGTTACCATCCATTATAGGCAATTGGTTGAGACATGAAGGTAGGAAGATGGAAATTAGTTTTCAATTAAGTTCCCAATTAACTATATTCTTTGTTTAACAAAATTCTGCAGGTTTCCAGTTGTGCTGGACTATTAAAAAAGTCAACGCAAATAGCAATCAATTGAGGTCAATAAAAGTGTTAGAAACAATACCAAATACTTCCTGCAAAGCTTGCTTTCCCATTCAAGTTGAATACTTTGGGTTTTAGGCTGCTGGTCAGGATAAGCCATATTTATTACATAATTTAGGGATGTGTACGTTTACTATTTTGGTCATTTTACAGACAAAAGTATTATTTGATAAAAGAAAAATATAATCTAAAGGCTACATAACGTGAAGTTCAATAATAATAGCAGCTCTTAATGCCTCAAATATAACACTTCAGATCAGATGTTCACTACATTGATTATTATTATGTAATTTACCCGTTGAATCATATGTATCCAAAAGAATAATATTCAGATATATAATAATAGAACTAAACCTCATGTCAACAAAGTCTGGGAACCTCCCTGTCACTTCCACTATCACCAGCAACACTGTTTTAGCTGGTTCACCAAGGTCTCGCGATGTTTCGCTATTAGCGTGCATAGCGGCGACGAGAAGTGGCGTGGGACTGAGCGAAGAGTTGTTATCGAAGAAGAGGGAGAACAGACAGAGGCAGAAGCAGAGCTGGGGGTGTGTGAGCGTGTTTGTGAGGTCCAAAAGGAGCACAACACGGCGTGAATGAGAGAGGCAAGCTGGCGGAATTCAACATGGCATCCGGAGATACGCTGTACATTGAGACAGACGGCTCGGAGATGCCGGCCGAGATTGTGGAGCTCCATGAGATAGAGGTGGAAACGATACCGGTGGAGACTATCGAGACCACGGTGGTCGGCGGGGACGACGACGACGAGGACGACGAGGACGACGACGATGATGATGATGACGGGCAGCCCATGATTGCGCTCCAGCCGCTGGTCACGGACGACCCCGGCTCGATCCACCACCACCACCACCACCACCACCACCAGGAGGTGATCCTGGTCCAGACCCGGGAGGAGGTGGTCGGTGGGGATGACTCGGACCTGCACACGGACGGCGGCAGTGGGTTCGAGGACCAGATCCTCATCCCGGTGCCGGCTCCGGGGGTGGAGGACGAGTACATCGAACAGACTTTGGTCACTGTGGCTGGGAAGAGCTCGGGTCGGGTGAAACGGGGAGGCGGTACTGGTGGCAAGAAAGCGGGCAAAAAGAGCTATTTAAGCGGCTCGGAGGCTGGCGGACGAAAATGGGAGCAGAAGCAGGTGCAAATAAAGACACTGGAGGGGGAGTTCTCTGTTACAATGTGGGCATCGGGTAAGTAACGTTAGCCCAGCCGTGTCTATCAGCTCCGTTGTTAGCCGTCGCATGAGGCCTCATTGCCAGGGCGTTGTCCTGCTGCACCAGACTAGTTCCTGGAGTGGTCCGTCGCGCTGCCGCGAGAAGCGACAAATAGTGCAAGTTTTCGATGCAAACCCCTACTGTACCTTAGTGAAATGTTTTTGTTTTGAAGGGAGGCCATGTTTTAAGTGTTGCTGGGCGCCGCCATATTCCCCGAGACTAGTAAGTATGGCGGCGGCCCCGAAAAAATGGCGATAGTCACGGCCAGGCAGAGATGGCGGCGGTGCTTGGGGGCGAGATACACAGCTGGGTTTCGGGTATCTGCAGGCCGCAAAGCTGCGGCGAACGTGTCGCTAAACAGCAGCTGTTGTAGCGCCGGATGATTATGTAACGTTCGTGAACGTTTAATATGCGTGAAAACGTGACTCGGGTACTATTTAGCCTGTAAACCGTTTAGCAGTTAGCTCTAGTTGCTGTTGGTTGTAGTTCAGCGGGCAGCCTGACGCAGACGCAGAGCTGACTGCTGCCTCTGCACTGTGGCACTGCGTGCAATGTAATATTAACCAGGTGGTAATCCATCCTTACTGAAAAGGGGCTTAAAAACTAAGCGTAATTTTTAAGAGTTTAAATTATATATTTTCTGAAGTTGTTAACTGTATTTCACAGCCAGATCAAAAATCAATATTAACTCTTGTCTACTCATTTTGTTGAGGACAGTGATATCTGAAGCTATTTATAGTGCACTCCGCTGGTTTAAAGTAGGATCCAACAGTTTTGCTTTTTATTTGTACACACGTACGTCTTAATTGAGGAATACCATGAATAGTTGTCTGCTGGAGAAGTTAGTTTTATGTTTATTTGCACGTTCAGATAGGTCCAGCAGTTTTCACGAAATAACACGCAAGACTGCCTGTTGTATACTCTCCGGCCAGAGGTGGCGGTAATGCACCACAAGCTTGATGCCAACCGCCATTATAGTAGAAGTGTCTAAGAATTATGACTTTGATCTCAGAATTCTAAAAAGAAGTGTCTCAGAATTATGATCTCAGAATTTTGACGTTGATCTCTGAATTCTATAAACAAATTCAGAATTCCCAAAAAAAAAATCAGAACTCAAAAAGAAATTTCACATGTGGCTGGAAGAAGAAAGCGCTGAATTTCCTCTACGTGTCCAGCAAGTGGTCACGCTGGCCACTTCAGGCACACCATAAAATGTCTGTAAAATGGTCTAGTTTTTCTTACTGTGCACATTTGGCATGTGTAGTTTGCTATTTCAGTTAGCGTCAAGTTTGTTTTTACTAAATATTTTCATGTTTACAGTACAATTTACAAACTAAGAACACACAAAGTAGAGTGCCTAGCTGCAGACAAAATTGCGGCCTCCGCAGTTGACCGAGAAGTTGCGTGAACTCGGCTGCGGCTTGGTTGTCTTGTTTTTCAAGTTTATTTATTAGAATTACATTTTAAAAGTCTAGTGACTCTCTTAAAGGCTTTTATACAACACTCTAAATACTTTGCAATTAGTACAGATTTAAAAAATGGAATTACATTATCGCTAATGGAGACAAAAATGGCTAACTGGGAGCCCCATTGTCATATGTATTTTCTCCGTGTCTGTATACCGCTCGACTTACTGATTAAAACTTTAGAAAAGCCAAGAAACTTTATAAATGAGACTCTACAGTATATCTTACCAGTGTAAAGTTCTCCCGCCTTTTCATGCAAAAACTACATGAAGACGACCAACTTCCGCCGCGTAGGTCACGTGATTTCCTGTCATCTGTGGAGACTGGCCATTGTGTTTGCAGCCAGGTCCCTCTCCAATTAACGAGCAGTAGGAAGTTAATTACCATATACATGTAGAGCGAGGTAATCTTTCAATGAATGAAATTCCAAAGTAATTATGCAACAATAATGTGACTCCTAATATAACCATATTGCCAAGGCAGATGCAGATGTTTTTGCCCTCCCCCAGACTTGTATTTAGGGGAAAACCAATATGTTATCGGTTCAGTCTCTGTAATGTATTTCTAGATGACAATAAAGACATTGACCATGAGTCAGTGGTGGAGGAACAGATCATCGGGGAGAACTCTCCTCCAGATTACTCCGAGTACATGACGGGGAAGAAGCTGCCCCCTGGTGGCATCCCCGGGATCGACCTCTCGGACCCTAAACAGCTGGCAGAGTTTGCCAGGTGAGTGTTTGTCAGAGTCCCTGCATCCCTCGTTCCCAAATATAAATGTGCCTGTTTTCTGAGAAAAACACACATTGTGGAGAACTCTGGTGAGAATGCAAAATTATTTTGTAATTAAATCACAACAAATATATAAGATAAACATGGCTCTGACACTCTACACAAACAGGTAGTCTGTTGCTAGAGGATGTATCTTACATTTTTAGTTTTTTGTTAAAAGAACAGATTCTTTTAACGTACTTTTGAAATGTAATTTTGCTAAATTGTTTTCTCTTTCAAGATTTAAGATGGAAACATTTCATTGGTCACATACTCGAACAATATATGCAGTTAAAAGCACAATGATACTCCTATAGCTGTGATCAAAGATTAGTGTGCAATAAATAGTTATTAGAGTATTAAAGTAAAAATTTGAAAGTAAACATTAGGAAAATAACCTACAAAATAATTAGAAAAAAGATAATATGAAAATATCAAAGATAGTAAATTGCATGTAGACAAAATACATTTATTTAAACCCACAAGATTTCAGCGAGCTATGGGGCTAGTATTTGTTGGGGAAGGTATACCACTGTTATGACTGCTGAAGTAAAGAATTATTATAGACTCTCGTCATAAAAAAGTCTGTTGCTGCTGCCCAAAAGTGTCAGGTTGTATTTTGGGGTGCCTCTTGGTCAAACCTCAAGTTAATTAGTTAAAGGAATAAAAGTCTACTAATTACCGATTACCCAGTAAATTTGTCATTTATATTCTGTAAACTGTCAGGAAATAGTGAAAAATGCCCAACACACTTCTAATAAAACCCATTTTGATCCGAGGAGTTCAAAACCCAAAAAACTAATCCCATATTAACACTTTGCTGTAACCAGCAATAAATATTTATTATTAAAATTGTTTCAGCTCTAGTAGCCTAGTGCAGGTCAGTTAAATGGAAAGCAGGCTTATTTTATGGCGAGACCAGTGAGTGTTTAGCAGTGGGCAGGTTTTATGTAATTATTTACCACAATAATGTTACAGAACCTTTTCACTGTGTTTGATTTTACTGAAAACTGTGGTGAAATGTCAAGATTGTCCAGTTTCTACTGTAACAAACAATCGATGTTTATACTGGACTAGTAGATGACAGGGATGCTTGTGCAAAAGGGAAGACTTTGCGCCATGTGTCTGCTTTTGTTTTGTTAAAAATCCCAAGCCGTGTCCTTTGTTTTCTAAACAGGATGAAGCCCAGGAAAGTCAAAGAAGACGACGCCCCCCGGACGATAGCTTGCCCTCATAAAGTGAGTAACTGAGTTGTCCCCAAACAAAACATTGCCACCACTTTGCTAAAACAGAGTCCATAGTTCCTGACAGGTTTGATAATCTTACATTGTTGTTTTTTTTGCTATCTGTGCCATCGAGCATTTCTCTAAAGGTTATTTAAAAAGTGAAGAAAGCACTTGAGCGTATTGATTTTCATGTACTTACAAGAACAATCCAGCCTTATCTGAACTCGACATGTTTGGCTAATGTAAAGGCTTTTATTCACTCTGGGCAGTCTGCTGTTGGAGTGTGAAGCTGTTGACTTCAGGGAAAAATACAGGCTGCTCCACTTCTTATCAGAATTTAAACCTGATGAAAGGGAACTACAAAATGCTGAGGGAACTTAGCATTTATATTTGTGTACAAGAAAACAAAAACCCTTTATTTGCGCACTATTTCAGAGATTGCAAGCCTGCTGCCAAGTACCGTACGATATTAGTTTGTCACGTCTGTGCTGCACTTTCTCTGGTCCCCAGGGCTGCACAAAGATGTTCAGGGATAACTCGGCCATGAGGAAGCATCTCCACACCCACGGGCCCCGCGTGCACGTCTGCGCCGAGTGCGGCAAGGCGTTTGTCGAGAGCTCCAAACTCAAACGTCACCAACTCGTTCACACGGGGGAGAAACCCTTCCAGGTTGGCATCTGGACTAACTTCACACTCACCCACGCACACATACACGCACACTACTTTTACATTTTAAGCCCATCACTTCGAGCTAAGGAGAATGGGATAATAAGTAATTACTCGCTCATGGGGTTCAAAATGATCTCCCACCACATACCAAATACCAGCAAAACCATGTCTTTGGTGGATAAAAGGTTCCCCATCACACTGACTGGTAACATTTTGAGTCTTTGCATGATCTTAAACTTTGAGACTGCAAAATCCTCTTGTCATTATTTGAATTTACTCTTGATAATTACTGATGTATTTCAGTCAGAATTATATATGTTGGCTGGTATTTTTGACTGTTTGCCAAGCCCTGTTCCCTTAATCACTATTGCTACACCTGCTGAGTTTACAATGATATGAACTGCAGATTTACCAAAAAGCAGCTTTTCATTATATCATCATTATGATAGGCTGATAGGTCTCTTATCAGAGTTTGTAACGGCTCTAGTTAGCTATCTAATTAAGCTAAAGTTGGCTCCATCTCCCTTTTTAATGTTTCCGTTGGAATCCTGTAAAATACTCTTAACATATTATGTATTTGATGGCTACATACTCAATATCATCCTAAAAGACTGAAGCTAAAGCTGCTTGCCCCAGGGGAAAAGTCAGCATCCTCACCAACTGAACAAGAGAACCCGTATTGTTTTTGTATTGCAGTGTAGAGCTAGTTAGTCCAATGAGAGGCATGATGAGATAAAACCTTAGATGAGAATTTTGTTCAACATAACCCTGTTTGTCTGCTTTGTTTCATTGTTTATTATCAAACAGTTTCACTTTTAACATTACAAGAGGAAAGGCTTTTAGGATGAACACTAACTAGTGTGCAAACGTACCATTATTTTGGGTAATGTTAACTGTTCGCTGGAGTGCAAACTTCCTCAAATCCAATACAGAGCAAGACAGAGCTGCTAATATTAGCCTGAGCTGTGATAGCAAATAGGCATTTAATCCCAGTAGGAAGTCACACAGTGTATGATCAATGTGAAGACTGACTCCCCTGCTCCTCTCCTTTCTTGTAGTGTACCTTTGAAGGCTGCGGGAAACGGTTTTCTCTGGACTTCAACCTGCGCACGCACGTGCGAATCCACACTGGAGACCGACCTTATGTCTGCCCTTTCGACGGCTGCAATAAGAAGTTCGCACAGTCAACCAACTTAAAGTCTCACATTCTCACACACGCCAAAGCCAAAAATAACCAATGAGAACCCATCCACCAGCATCAAGCCACACAGATGAAAAAAGAGCAACCTGGCGGCACATGTGAAACCTCTTTTGAAGACGGAATGAAAAGCTTGAGACTTACTGATTTATATGGGAAAAAATCTGACAGATTAAATGACTTTAAAAAAAACAACAACACTGAAATTCAGCTAGCTTTCCTGCGTCCCCTTTCTGCTGCTGTCATATTGGATCAGGAACACAGTGACAATTCCCCAAAGCCCAGGCCAACAAAGCCCCTTTGTTTCTCCAGTGGCACTCCGCTGCCAGAAGATGGAACTCAAGGACAAACATCAGAGACTTATTTTTACCAGAGTGAGGAGCGAAGCAGCAGTCTATTAGTATTTTTATTTTCTCACATGGCGTTTGTTTTCCTCAAGTGTGCATATTGTACACTTGACTCAGGCTATGTTTAGTAAAATCGTAATTTTTTTTCCCCCTCCCACATTATGAGATCGTACCTATGATACAAAAGGCAATGGCCTTGTGTGACCTGTTTCACATGTATGAGAAGTTTAAAAACAGCTGTATGTTTGCATTTCCATACCCTCCTTGGTTGTATTTTTCTCTAACCACAAAATAATCTTGTATACTTGTATTGTATGGCTGTATTGAAATTACGTAGACATAGCGGTGTGATTTAAAGTGTTAACCAATTAAACTTTTAGTCATGAGTTGCTTTATATTTTCTATGAACCGTCTTTACACAGATGAATGAGTAATATAAACTTACCCAGAGCGTGTCTCAGTATCTGAAGCGTACCTTGAATTGACTGCGAGACCATCACTATTTGTTGGAATGTAATGTACAGATGTCAACCATTAACTTCCTTTGTTGATATTTACACCCATGTATCTCAACTGCCCACAATAAAATGGGTCATTCCAAATCTGTCGAAATATGCCAACACCTTTTTTAAGTATCTTTTTGACTGACAAGAGTTTGATAGTCGTAGACAAATTCCATATGACGTAGTCTATATTGGTGGTAATTGTTGAATGTAATATTTTGCCTGCTTGTACATATTGGGTATATTATAAATCAAGAAAGGAAATGGGCAAACCTTTTGATAATCCTTTTAAGCCACTTATCAAGCAGAAATGTCAAATGTTTGATAGTTTCAGCAAATGTAAGGGTTTGCTGCTTTTTCTTTCTCATATATGATAGTAAATTGAATATCTTTTGGTTTTGGACTGATGGTCGGAGAAAATTAGACGTTTGGGAAATTAAAATAGCTGTTTATCACTGTGAAGGAAGACATTCGGGAAAATAATTGGCAGATTAATCAACAAACGAAATAATCATTAGTTGCAGCCCTAAGCTTATACTTACTAACAACCATTTTCCAAAGCACAGCATAGAATGTCAAACGCCTTCCATAACGTCCACCAGTCATGTATGAAGATCAGCTTTCACATAATGCTATCGGAGCCTTTTCTTATTGTTTGGCTCATTTGGATTGGATTCTCTGGGCCGCAGGCATACACAATTCCTGAAAATATTCAAAATCAGTGGTGGAAAGCACATTTATGTAAGTACAATTATGAGCTGCCTGTTTTAATTTTACCTGAGTATATCCTTGTTATATCACTTCTGCTCCCCAATTTTTGGAGTAACGTTACTAGTTACATTGCAGATACAAATTTGAAGTAAAAACTACTTTACAATTAAAAAAAGACATCCGTTTATAAAATAAGCTCCAGTGTTACAGATTAAAAAGCTTGATATATAAAGCAGTTAAAATGAGCTCCTACTCGAGCAGGCCGGCTACAACGTTAAAGTACGGCTGACATGTTAATGCCTCAGTAATAATGATCAATAATAAACATTCTGTATAATGAGTGCTTTTATTTTTGAAACTTGCTATAGCCTATGCACTTTTACTATACACTTTTGTTTTTTATAGTTTGCTATTTATACTAAAGCAATGATCTGAATCCTCCCACCAATAGATGTATTAATTCATGGTTGTTTTTCAGAAGGCCTTTTAGCCCTTTTGACTCCCCAACCAGAAAAATTTATAGTCTTATCACAGAGAGGATACTGGCTGTTCAGTAATCTATCTGTGACTGCACAGAAAATATTGCAATATTTAAGCAAAGAAAACATAGAATCAATAGCATGCTGAGGCAAAAATTAATGAAATGCAAAACCACTAAATCCTAGGCCTGCAACTAACAATTATTTCCATCAGCGATTCATCTACTAATAATTTTCTCAACTAATGAATTCATTGTTTGGTCTATGAAAGGTCTGAAAACAGTTAAAATGTCCATTATAGCTTTAAATGTGTTGTTTGGTGTATTCGATGTTCATTTTACTAAGAAAACGAATTAAAAATTCACAGCTACGTACTTGCTTAAAAAAGACTAAATTCACCCTTGGAGTCTGAGTTCTTTGGGTTAGTAAACACACCACAGGCTTCCCAAAGTGTAGCCTATTTTTTAGAGAAATAATAAAAAGAAAATGTAACACTCCATGTTGGTCTTTATTCACATCTGACTCAGGATAGCAGACTTCTTTTAAAGCTGCATCAGCTCGGTGGAATTTCCTTCTCGGTTTCTCCACTTGCAATTTTTGAGTTTGCACATAAGTCCATTCCTTTTTCTGCTCAGACAGCGGGATTAGCACAACTGCCTGCCTCAGCATCCTGCTAAGATCCTGCTCTTTGGCCTGATCCTGGTCATCATGCTGCAGACCCCAGACCAGCTCTTACTGCCCCCTTCTGGCACCAAGCTCTAATGACTTTTACCCAGGTGACAAGTGGTGCTATCCATGGTGCTGATCCCCAGGCGGTGCATAAACAACACCATCATCAAGCCCGTGTCTGTGTGGGAAGCAAAGTATGCTGTTTGAGGAGTTCTCTCCTGAGTCTGTCTTTCTGAAAACTCCCCGTCCTTGCCGTCTGCCACACAGAGCGATCACAGAGACAAACAAAAGGGAGTTGCTTTGTTGCTTTGTGTTTCTGGTGGGGAAATGAATTGATTTAGCTCGAGTGCATTCTTGATGTCTTATTGGCTTTTTTAGACTCCAAACAGCTCAGACACGCTGCTTAAAATTCAGAACCAGGCACCTTTTACCTCTACCTGGGACCAACTTTGACTAGAGAGATGTGTAAGTCCACTCTCTCTGAGTATTTAAAGGCTGATTCAGGCATGATTCCACTTGGGGGTCTTGCTTTTTCTTTTTTTTTCTAAGGTGGCACTTATTCATGGGATTGGTTGTTTTGATTGACAAAGGCAGGGCAGAGTAAATGCGCTACTTGTTATGCAGCTGAAGTCTGTCAAGCCTCCAACACCTGCTCTCTTTCAGATGCTTATTTCATTATGGCTTCTCTCTCCCAGGAGTCAAGGCACTTGTGCGTGTGTCTGTGTGTGTGTGTGTGTGTGTGTGTGTTTTATTCCTTCTATTTTTAATTCTGCGTGGCATGTTCACCTGGATGTTATTGCCTTTCTCTTTCGCTCTCTGCTTTGGCCAAGTCTTAGCTTATTTGCAGCCAAGTGTGATCTCACCTAGAATCTTGACGCATGGATTTTCTTTCATTAGTTTGTCTCTCTCTCTCTGTCTCTCTGTCTCTCTCTGTCTCTCTCTGTCTCTCTGTCTCTCTCTCTGTTCCACTGGCGGCAAGCAAACAGAGGTTTATCACACTGAAGCATACCCGGCAGCCTCGGCAGTAAACCCGAGGTGCTGCACTAAACTCCTTCATCTGTGAGTGGAGACTGAACCAGGAAATCCATACAGATCAACCCTCAGCTCTCTGTGGTTTATTATTTATTGCACATTTCTTATTAACACTTCCGCAAAGGATCTGTCTCTCGCCTGTGCTCTGCTTGTCAAGAGCTGAATTCCAGTCACATGGTGTTATATACTATATATATAAAGAAGAAGAAAAAAACCTCAGGCAAACATTAAATTGCATTAATTAAGTGTATTCTGCTTAGATCTTCATGTAATGTAAGTCACTTGCCTAAGCCCCTTAAAGGTGAGTAAAGTGTATTCTGCAAATGATCAAGTGTATTTATATGTAGATATATGTTCCACTACATCCTTGGTTACATATAGTGAAAGCCTGACAATGATTATTATGCTTAACTCCTCCATTGCGCTGTCACACAGCCAATTTGATGGTAAGGCCGTCACGATCTGTGTATGTGTGAGTGTTTATTTCCTGTTTTCTGTTACGTGTCCTGTGTACTTCTGGTTTTGTGGGTTGTAGCTTCGTTTCTCCTGTGTTTGAGTCAGTGTCCTGTCTGTGCTCGCCTTTGTGTGTCCCTGATTGTTGAATGGTTTCACCTGCTCCCAGTGTTCACCTGTCCTGTGTTCCCTCGCTACTGTCTACGGTTTACTGTCTACTTATCCTGGTTCAGTTTCCTTTGTCTCGTGTTGGTTCACGTCAGTGTTTTCCCAGGTGTGCTCTCTGTGGACCTTTTTGTGTTTCTCCGCCCGGACTCTCTGTGTTGGATTTTGGTGTTTTGGACTTTCCTTTCTTCGCATCCGCCTTACTGTTTCCTGACAGTACTGACAAAGGCATGCAGAACAGTGTAACTCAATCCCAACCAATCTGTAGGTGAGACCTCTGAACTTAAATCTGTTCTAGACATGTTGAAATCTCTTCAAGTGCCTCTCTTTCTTCTTTTTTTTTTGTTGCGGTGGGCACAGCAAGAGATGCTATTTCCATGCAGAAAATATGTTGCCAAGGTAACAGAGGAGAGGGTGAGAGAGAGAGAGAGAGTGTGTGTGTGTGTGTGTGCGTGTGTGTGTGTGTGTGTGTGTGTGTGTGAGAGAGAGAGGCCGAGATACCTCCTGAATACCAGGACCGCCGCTTCAGACGTAGAGCACAACGCTCCACCCTGTCAGCATCGCTACAGCAGATTTTCAGGCCGTGTACAACACCCGTTTGAAAGCTTTAAATGTCAGGACAGTTGGGTTCTTATTTCTGTCTTTATTTGTGTCACACCAAACAGCAGAACAGGTTGTAATTCATCTTTCAGTTTCCTGCTCTTTCCGCTTTTCCACCTCTGGTTCTCTTATCAGCTCCCTTTCTCTCCCGAGCGTGTCTCTGCCTATATATAGACCGCCTTTCTCTCTTTCCTCTGCCTCTCGACATGTGTGCGCTTAACTCTCTCTCTCTGTCAAGCCCAAATATGCTTCATTGTCACGGCCATAATTAAGTACACTGTTGCCAAGGTAGGTTGTACTAGGTTTACAATGTAATTAGAATAATTCAGAATGTAAAAAAAAAGACAACAGATGGTTTGCACATTACAGCACTATGTACTATACTAATCACCTGCTAATCATTAATGTATTAGTTATTCAGGCCATTTAAAATGCTGCTTTTGTGTGATGTGATGTGATTGGAATTGGATTTAAAACTGTTGGTTGGACAAAACAAACCATTTGAAGTTGTTGAAATGTTGATGGGCATTTTCCACTGTTGTCTGACACCTAAAAGACTAAATGATTAACTGATATCTATGGTGGAAAGTAAGTCCATTTACTCTACGTGTACTGTACCTACTGTAAGTACAATTTTGAGGTGCTTGTATTTTACTTGAGTACGTTCATTTTAAAGCTACTTTATACTGGAAATATTGTACTTTTTGCTGCACTACTATTCATCTGACAGCTGTAGTTATGGTCACTTTTCAGATTGAGATGTTGCATTAACAAACGCATATGTTGAGTGTATGAAACGCAATATATTGATAAAGCCAGTTTCTGATTGTGCTCAGATGACCTGGTATTATTGTCTGTTCAGTGTTAAATAGCTCTAATGGTTTACTTGGTGTTGTTTTTGGAGAAGAAGGTGGCAAAACGGTTGATGTACTGTTCTTTTTCTTTGGCTGTCATTTGATTGGTCCAGATTGTGTAAGAGCTGTACTGTCCTGTCTCTCACTGTACTCAGTGTACCAGTCACCCCCCCCCAGTCTCTCCCACATCAGCCACCAGACACCAATCACAAAAATCCACCTTTATTTGATTAGCACTTCATTTTAGGATCCTCAACACGTCCCCGCTTCGCCCCACCCAGTCACTAAGGGTGAGCTCTCTCCAAAAGAGCACAGCCACTGCATCTATATTCCAAATCACCGACTGTACAGCTGCGCAGAGGGGTGATCGGCCTGCAGGTTTCTGCATCATAAATGTGGCCACGGTCAGATTCAAAAAGACCTCGAAATCCTTGTTTATGAAGAGCTACCTGGCATTCTCAGTTTCAGCTGCGGTGGATGATCAAACAACAAAAGTTGTGTGGTTGGCAATTTCCTGTCCATATCCCCACGTGTTAAATGTGACACCGTGGTTAAGGATCTTAACTCAACAGGCACACTTAGATGAGATCACTCTGAGCAATAAATACGATTAGCACACATAAACACTGTCAAGTCATAATCCTAAGCTGGCTATGAAAGCCTTGAAGCCGTGCAGATTTCTGTGAGTGTGCATATAGAAACGATTCAGCAATGGCCATGTGAAATGTTTCATATATATTGTGGTACATCTTGGTGCTTGTGCGCTGGGTGAGCAAAATACTGTGACCAATGACCTCCCAGCAGCTTCCTATCCTCCATTACCAGGAGCCTGAAGTGATAACAAGATTAGCATAAGCACTTTTAGTAAGTCACTGTGAATGGGATCCTTGAAGAGGCTTGAACTGTGCATCTCCTCTTCACCAGCAGCTGATAGTTGAGAGCTGACTGGCACATCTTTTTGGTTGCTGGACTGTTCTCTTAGTGATCTCCAACGCCGGCAAATCAATGCGGGATCCATCATTGGGGGACACTCAGCCCAGAGACAGAGAGCAAATCACTTCTATAAGCGATAGCAGCTATCAGGCAAATGGGCAGAAAATGGTTCCTAATGGTGCCTGGTATGTCTGGTGTAAACTGCAGCCAGCCTCTATGTCATCCATCACCCCGCAGCATATGTAACTGAAAGAGGGGAGGCGGCAGGAGAAGAAGAGGAGGAAGCATCTGTTCATTCAGCGTGGGAACCCCTCCGGGGGGCAATGCGATAATCTGGGTTCACGTCAAACCAAATCTGGTGTCTGTGCTGCAGGATGACACAGTGTCACTTAGTAAGTCTGTGTGTCAAACAGGGGAAGTCACTCAGCGGGCACCCCCGTCGCGTGACCTTCACTCGGCCGACTTCTCCACAATCTAACAGGATTTCAGAAATGCTGGCTCATTTTCTCCCGCAGCTTTGTCAAAGTCCTGCGGGAAATTGAAGCGGAGTTGACTCAAAAGCTGACCCCATAAAAAATGAATGACTCCAGCCCTTCTCTGGACCCCTTGAAAGTCAGGCGCAGGAGACCGCTGGTCAAGAGGGGAGTAAAGTAGTTTTAAGTGTGAGCAATTAACATCACAACAGGCCACTTGAGCAGCGTTAGTAATCAACTATAATCACGGGTTTGACTAGACAGTAACAGTTGGTGTTGAGTAAACAAGGAGGTCTTTAGTTTAGATATGACCATTTAAATTATCTCCCCTCTTGCCCAGGCTGCTGTTTTCCCAGAAACAGAAATCACATTCACTATTAATGAGCCGTGATGTTCATCCTGGACCCATTTACTCCTCTCAATAATGCATACTCTTTGGAATAGCCTGTGCATATTTTACACGGTGCCACCTCCCCCTCTGCATGCTCCCCCTCTAAGGGGGATATCGGTGGTGTTTTGGACGGATTTGCTATCTGGCCCCGGGCTCTCTCCACGTGTACTCCGAGGGATAATGCTTGCTAGGGGAACAATGTCTCATGTGTGACTCTGACTAGGACCGCCTGCTGCGTGGAGATAATGAAACACAGAGCTGCAGCATGGAGAGCAAAAGGTGCTAACACACTTGTTGAAGGCTCTCAGTCCTCTTCGATTAAGCATTCGCATTACCCCTCTCTAACTGTGATTCTAATAGGCTCTTCAGTCTGTTGAAATACACCCAACGATCTCTTTAAATGAGACAATTGACCACAAATTGAACACATCAATGCCCATCAATGTGATATTCCCCACATTAAAAGAAGGCCATCGAAGACCATGTTGGCTTAAGTGCTCCGTAAAGGGACTCGTCCTGTCACAAGCAACTCAAACTTACATAAAGGAATAAAAAGCCCATTAGCGGTGACGGCAGAAAATGAATTTAATCAGACGAATGTTGAGGCTACTATCGAGAAGGATGACCCTCCCTGACCCTCGGTGGGATTTGAGCAGCATATCAAATCAGGCCAGACTGAGGAGGGTTTGGCCAGTCTGTTTGTAGAAGGCAGGTCAGACTCAGAAGACTGGCAGGTTCCATTCTGAAGTGGGCCAGCGGGTGGTTGCTGGGGGGGCGTTTGGATGTGAGCAAGGGTTGTTTCGGAGCATGACAGGACTCTTGCAGTGGAGAGGAGTGAGTCAGCATGATGCAAGACAGTAGACTGGAGAAGAGTCAGATGGCGGTGCGGTGAGCAAAGGGACTAGACAAGGGCCAGGAAACTCATTATAGGGGCTTGGAAAGCGGGTCAGGCTCATGCAGTGTTGTGAAGGGGAGCGTGTGGTTCTGATCTGGCTGCAGGGCTCACTCCGCTCTGCTCGTTGCCAGACCTCCAGCCGAGGTCTATCACCCTCACTCACCCCACCGCTACCACCTCCCCTTTGAAAAGGTGCACTGAATACCAAAAAAGCCAGGGGCTGCGTGGCTGCTTTACAAAGGATGCTCTTTCTGTGCACTCTGTTTCGCTCTACATTTTTTCCTACTCTCAGCTCTCCGTGCCCCGTTCCTCTCTTCTCTCTTTCTCCATCTCTGAGCTGTCTCGCTTTCGTCTCTGCACCTCACGCTCCCTCTCTATTTCTTCATCCTCACCACTGCCTCGCCGCCTCCCACCCTTCTTGGCGTATTTGTTTCACAAAACCTTCCATCTACTCCTCTCTGCTTCGCCTCCTCTCCTCCCCTCATTCTCCGTCTCTCTTTCTCCGGAAATGCATCTATTATTAACATACACCTCTGGCTCTCACCAAAGACTGAACCAAGGTTCAGGCCAAGCTCCTCAGCATTTTAATCACCCGTAATGAGCAAGAAATAATGAATACAAGCACTTCAATCCAGCCCGTTTGGGTGACAGCAGTTCATTTATGTCTTACATACAGTATGTGCAGCTTTTCTAACAGGTCTTCCCCGCATAGTGCCGTTATTTTCAACCCAATATGCTGTACCCCTTGAGGTTTCATGTTTCATGCATAGAGAGGCATACCACTGCATGTATATAAAAATCAATCAGGCAGCATCCGACCACCAAAATACACAGTAAATCAGAGCTCGTATTCCAGCAGATAATGCTGGATAATCATGTCAGTCCTGCTATCAGGGGGACATTACTGTAACTGTAGAATTAGTGGTACACCGGTTCCTACTGTGGAGGTTGTGTAAAACCTCTCCTGCGGCAGGTTTCTGCAGTGGCTGCCGTCTGTGCTGTCAGGTGAGCGAGAAGATGCGCAGGTGAGAGGCATCCCGGGTGACTACCATGGCCTCTTTTCATCAACTGCCTCCCTCCTCCTCTTTGAACAAACACAAGGGCTCAGGGCAGGGATCTGTCAGAGGTCCACCACTTGCAGAGAAAGGGGAGTTGTGTTGCTGCAAGACTATTGAAACCCCAAATTCATTACCACTTTGGCTGGTGGAGCTTGCTGAACTGAGGGATGCATCTATTGTTTTGTACCGAAACAACTTCACAGCACAGAGAGGACTGCGCTCTTAAATCTGATGTGGGAACAGTTCAGAACTCACAAGGCAAGCTGAAAATGAGATAAGTCTCAGTGTGTCCCTTTTATCACTGGTTTATTTATACTGGTAAACATCAAACAGAAACAACAGCAAAATCAAGAGCTGACGTCCTTCCAGACCTGTGATTAGCGTTTCTCTTACATCGACAAGTTAATTTACAATTGTGGTCATCGGCTTGGCACGATAACATCAGTAAGTAAAAAAAAAAAAAAAAAAAAAAAGGAAATGAACCATTCCTCTAGATCTCATCCACCCATAATATCAGATTACACACCGCACCTGTCATGCCGGTGGTGTTGGTTCAATTGTCGCTCAAATCAGTCATGACAGGAATCCTATCAGAGTTGAGTCTTTATGTAATTATGTGATAAAAATTTATCGATTCAAACCGGAGGGCAGTATTGGGCTGAGTCGACTTGTGCCACAAAAATACTGCATTGTGCTGTACCGGGGGGGGGTGGATCGCGGTTAGTCTGCTCCATTCTGTTCCAACACCTCTGGGATGTAAAGCACATTCGTAATTTCTCCAAACCACCGCCAAGGTAATTAAGACATGTCACCGTCTGTCTGTAGAGCTGGAGACAAGAATCATGTTCAAAGTCTACAGAGATTGTATCACTTTAAGTCACAGGCAATGAGACTGCAAGTATAATAAATCCCACCCCCTGCATGTTTCTTTCTTCGTTATAATACAGTATGTCCAGTTTACTGCATTTAATGCCACATGAACACTTATGGTTGTATTGAGATATACAGTATCTCACACAACTAAACATTTTTGTACATGAAGTTGTTTTATACATTGTTGTGCCTTTCATCAAAGTTTCATCAACTGTCGTTATAAAGACAACTTTGATAGGTTATAAGGTAGAAAAGAAATGTGAAGTATTTCCCATAACCCTGTGTTCCTGCCTTGCTCCCAATATATGAGAGAAGCTTACAGGTCCCTCAACAGAGAGCACAAAAGCTCAAAACAAGGCATAAAATCCCTGTCTGTTTCACAACGGGCCACAAATCCAATCCAAGAAAACTAGAGAACGCAGGTCATAAACTCCAAATCATAAAGTGCTCTCCAGAAGCCACTCAGACCTGGAGAGCTTGTCCCTGGCACGGTGAATGTTTGTTGTGCTCTCGAGCTGCGGCAGCTCTCCGCTCATCGACAGGCTCCGCTTGGAGCGCAGACTGGCCCCGGTTTTGGGGTAGGCCACATAGCAGCGCTCCCTATATGAGTCTGCGTTAAGAGAGTGCCTGCGGTTCACCCTCACTCCCCCTGTAGGCACAGTCATGTAATGTTGAGGGGCATGGTGGGGCCGTGGACCCCTGGGAACAGCAGTCCATTTGGTGGGCTGGCCAGGAACAGCCAGTGCGACGGCGGTGGCTATTTTAATCTCTGATGAGTTATTCCGGTTCATGTTATCAAGTTCAACATCTGCCTGAGCTTCAGCTCGGCGAGGCTCTGAGGGTTTTGGTGGAGCACTGAAACGTTTGGGCCTTGGAGCACCTGGGGAGGCCGGGTGCCAGCTGTGGCTGGCAGCAGAGGTAGAGACCGTGCAGTCAGGGACGGAGGGTTTGGTGGTGGCTACAATGACCGGCGGACGCTGCTTGGCTGGCTCTGGCAGCGGCAGTGCAACTCTGAGGGTGTCCTTGTCATTCTTCTCTGGACGAAGGACCTGCTTGGAGAGGGATTTGGGAATCCCACAGCCCTGTAGCTGTCCATCACTGCTCAGTGACCGAATATCCCCCATCTCTAGAGCCTGACATGACAGGAGACAAAAATGGGAAGAGAGTGAAGAATGAAAGCAGTTCTATTCAACACCTCTGTTGTAATATCAACAGATATAATGAGCAGAAAAAGAACAAAACTGCAGGGAATAATGCCAAACTGACCTTATCTGTATCTCCTTGGTTACACACCCGGTAGCGCACAATGAGGAAGATGATAAACGCGAGCACTGAGGCCACAATAATCCCTCCAATGACAACCACAATGGTGCCACCAAGAAACTGGGACTGCATGAAATGGCATCTCAGGTACTGCGGCTCTGTGGTGAAGTGGACACAACCTATCACCCTGGTGGCGGTGAGCGCGGTCACCTGGTCGTCGTAGATGGCCAGAACACACAGGTCATAGTTCGTACCAGCCGCCAGGTTGTTTACTAGGATGCTTTTACTGGTCGGGGGTATCATTCTGTAAAAATAAAATAAAAAAGCTTTGCGAGTTCTGACATTAGGATAAGATTAGGGAGGATTAAATGAAAGGAGACAGAAGCAAATCAGATTATCCAGATGATTGTCTTGAAGGGCTAAAATGACAGGACAATCATTTATCTCTCAGTGGGCTATTTCAGCATAATCTTTAGTGACATTTGATTTATTCTCTCCAGCATCATTACTGATAAAGGGCTGCTTTCAGTCATGCCTACTTTTGCTCACAACATCAGGATTACAGAGTTGATTCCCTAATGTCTCCTGAATTCTGTGGCCGCTGCCAAACACCATACGTGGTGTTGACTTCGAAGTTCCTTTGGAAAAAAGGGGGTCTGTGGAACGATCCTATCATATCACAGTGATTAGTACCTAATACGGAGTGAAAGAGGGAAGAGATGAAAGAGGGCTGTGTACGCTGTGTTTCTCAGATGGGCATGTGCGAAGCCTCTGATGCTTTTTGTAAAACACTGGCTGACTACTCTTTCATCTTCCTATCAGTCCGCAGCTTAGTGCTGACATTCTGTTTTGATTTTGTTGATCAAGCTTTATCAAGGTTTTGCACATAGTAAATGATAAACTCCGGAGAGGGGATTATGAGTCGAAGAATAAAAAGTCAGATACAGTGCATTAGTCTGTCTTCATGATAGGATTAATAGACACCAGAGATAATCATGTCGACAGCCAGGTCCAGCTCTTAATGGCTAAATATCCAAAGGGATTTAAGCATTCAAGTAGACTATAAAGGTAAAATAAGGGTGAAGGGACTTTTTATAATGATTCCAATCAGCTTAAGTTTATTTGCATACATTTAGATTCAGATTAAAGGTTTGTTTACTAAATTCAACTGCATTATTTGTCCAGTGTTTTAAGAAAAGGTGCATTGTCTTCTTCAACTTGTGACTTCATGCTTTGTATTAACCCAGCAGGCCAGATCTTTCTTTTTACCTGTAAACCAGTGAATCATCATAGGTGCCGTTATACTGGATCTGGAACATGCGTATTCCAGGAATGCTCCTCTGGAAGTTAAACTTGACCAGGGCCGAGGTGGACGTGGCCTCAGCAATTACTACTTTCTTCTCCTGGCTCGTCTTCGCATTCCCCAGAGGCAACCCTCCCACCTCTGCCCCCGTCTTGGTAACTGTGGCGATATCTGATGATCCAGGGTCGGGCTCCTGCTCGGCGACCGTGTTGTTGGTGATATGAGGGAGTTTAGCAATGACCAGATCCACCGTCTGCTGGGCCTCACCTGCCGGGTTGGAGGCCACACAGGTGAAGGAACCTGGAACACAAACTAATTAGATTTCCTGATATTTATTGTGATGTACAGATAAATACTGTGCAATAAAATCTAATTTAGTCATATTTAAAGACATTTTTCGGGGGAATTTTGGTCTGTGTATTAATTCCTTTTTTTTCTTTCTTGCTGAGAGTTCGATCAGAAGATAGGTGGTATTGATGCGACTCTCTTATCTGTCATATAAAATATAAGGCTCCATCTAGCAGCCGGTTAGCTTAGCTTAGCACAAAATGTGGAAGCAGGGGGAAACGGCTAGCCGGGCTCTGTACGAAAGGAACAAAATATGCAGGAGTGAGTTTAATTTTTGGATTTAGTTATGAGCCAGGCTAGCTGTTTCCTCCTGTTTACAGTTGCTAGCTAAGCTAAGCTAACTGGCTACTGGCTGTACTGAAGCCTCATGTTTAATGGACAGGCACTAAGAGTGGTATCAACCTTCTTCTCTAACTCTCAGCAAGAAAGCAAATAAGTGCATTTGCCAAAATGTCAAACAATTTCAAAGATGGAATTTCTATATGTGATGATTTAACCACTGAAACATAAAGGTGTGAGGAACTTAGCCAACAAGGTGAAAAAGTCATTTTTCATTCCTTTGTGACTTTAATCAGTGTGCGAGCAAACACTCTTCCACACTCTGAACTTTATCAGATGATGTAGACAAATACTTCGGTCCTATAGTCTTCTGCGTACACAAGCAAACAACTAATTTTGTTCAGTCAACAGCACGAGCACAGCCATCGCGGTGTAAACAGACCAGAGTCCTTGACAGTGCTGATGAGGATGTCCAACGTGCCGTCTGTGTGGACTGCGGCCCTGGAGGAGTTGGACATGAGGCGTCCATCAGGGGCGATCCAGTGGATAATGGGGTCGGGGTCGCCCCTGGCTTTACAGCGCAGAGTCACACTCTGACCCTCCAAAGCTCGCAGCTCCTGAGGCAGAGGGAGTAAAGGCAGTTAGGGGGAGGACTTCAGCATACGTTAAATACAGAGACACACTCTATTCCAAAACCTGAAAAACATTTTAGACAAACAGTAATCCTTTGTGCTGCAAGTGTGGCTTAGCGTAAGGCAGTCTGAATAACTTTGAGATATTAATTAATGCCCTTATTGATGATGATGTGTTTTAAAGCTTTATTCCCAGCAAATATAATGAACAACTGATCATTGTCATTGTATCGAAAATAGCATGACTTTGAAGGCAAGATATTCAATATGTACATTGCAGTGTATTTGATGGAGTCCAAGTAAAAGATAATTTCCTCTGCAATTATGCAAAAGATGCCTGCTGAATGTAAATGAGATGCTATAGCTGTAGTTATTTGGCAAGGATTTGATAAGATCATTTTGTTTGGATGCATGAATCAAGGGCTAAATCACTGTGTAATAAGGGCTTCACTGCGGCTCTATCATAAACCTGCAAATAGGTTTATTAAAACTGAAAATCCTGCTGAAGAACTTCTCTAAAAACTCTCCACAGGCCACAATTTGATTATATTTTTAAAGTAAGTCCTATATATTTTACAATATTCAGTTAGCTGAGCGGCCCAGATGAGTCCCGCAAGTCTTATAAGACTCGCAAAGCAAATATCTGGTGTGACAGTTGAGGAAAGCACAAAGTGCCACCTTGGATTAACTGACACACAATCCGGTGTCTGGCTGAGAGAGTGTAATAGTAGCGAGTGCTATGTCTTACAGTGCACAGCTCCATTTGGAGGTTATACCTGAGAGTGCCTGGTGATGAGAGGAGGCTCACACAGGAACTCTTCCTCTGAAACAGTCCAGAAATAGCGTCCGGCGAGGTGTTGCGGTGAGGCACAGGTCTCCAGATCATCCTCCCTTCGCAACCTCCGCAGCCAGAGCAGCTCACAGTTGCACCTCAGTGGGTTCCCTCCGAAGCTCAACGCGAATGACAAAGGCCCCATTATCCCGGAGGTGGCCAGGACTCCTGCTCTTTGGAAAATAGGGTCAGGAGGAAGCTTCTGCAGCTTGTTGGAAGTCACATCCAGCCTCTTGAGCTTCTGCAGCCCAGAGAAGGTGCCCTCTGGGATGTAGCTGAGCATGTTGTGATCCAAATTGAGAGTGTGGAGATTGGACATCCTCTGAATGGCCACCCATGGCGCACTTTCCAAGTTGTTGTAGGATAAGTCCAGCTCTTCCAGCGCTGTCAGATCATTAAAGGCCCCTGTATGGATGTGGGTGAGCTGGTTGTTGTTGAGGTTGAGGTGGTGCAGCTTGGACATGCCACTGAAGGTGTCGTTGGTGATGCGTGTTAGCCGGTTGCTATCTAGATGAAGGGCTCGCAGGTTCTCCAGGTCTTTGAAGGCATGAGGCACGATGGACCCGATAGTGTTTCGAGAGAGGGTCAGGTCCACCAGCTTGGTCATGTTGGCAAAGTCTTTGCGTTTGATGCTGGTTACAAAGTTATCCCCAAGACGCATCTCCACTGTGTGCCGATCGATGTTCGGGGGCACAAAGAGAAGCCCTTTTTTATCGCACAATGTCGCCAGGTTGGGATTAAGCACCTGGCAGATGCAGCGTTTGGGGCAGACTTGAACTTTGTGGGCCTTCACAGCCACACCGAGGACAATCAGATAAACCAGAAGAGACTCCATTTGGCTTTTCAGTCAGCTTAATACACCTGAAAAAGATCAAAGCAAAAGGAGCAAAAGAGAGGCACACTATTTATGAAGATGTTAAAGAATGCAGAGCGTGAAAGCTGTGATTTTGATTAGTATCATCTTTATCAAGCTGCAATTTCTGTAATCACACATTGCACTGAGATCTCCCCCTTTGAAAAGGGAACTGTGGGATTCTGCTCAGTAAAGTTAAAGCTTTTCCGCTACATTTGCAACCGTATCATTGCCAGCTCACAGCTGAGATTTACAGAGTCCAAATTCTGAGCAGGAATCTAAGCGATTCAATGCCTGAACAAACAATGAATGCTGCGCAATTAGACATGAAACTAATTAGTCACCTGCAGACTTGAGAGTGAAACATCTCCAGTAATCTTGTGTGATTTTTGTGACAGCTCTCCTTTTTAGCCCCTGCTCCCCCGATCGTACCTTTTTGATATGGTAATGCCAATCTTTTTATGTTCGTGTACACAGGGATGAAAGAAAAGACTGGCAGTCCAGGGCCTCATGAGAATTAGACTGATATCTCCCAGGATTGTATAGCCAATAGGAAGGGATGATTGGGCCCAGTGCCTCAGTGAGGATGTGCTATGCCTTGCTATTGATTTTCTCTCTGCTGCTACTCTTACTTATGACACAACTGAGAAGGGGGATAAGGAGGGATCCATTTGATGAATCCCGAGACCTTGTCAGGGATATAGCATGTCATAAAACTAAGAAAGTGGAGATCAGATCACAGCTCTGCAGGTGCGCCACACGGTGTACCAGAGTGAGAGTGGCATTACCTGTGATTATTTTTAGAACTGAAATTTAGTGTCATTTTGGTTGAACATGCAACATTCAGCCCTCTGGGTGTCTCATTACAGCACACTGAAAGGAACACCAATCCAATCAAACACAGAGAACAAGTGATCCAATCCCACAACTGTAGTAAAAATCCAAAGGCTAACCTTATATACAGAAGAGAGTGGCTGATTTGTGATTATAGCTTTCTGTGGTTTGCTGGTAATGCCTCCATTGTCGAGGTTGGGTCTTGGAGAGTTTGCATAAATATCTAGCCTCAGCACAGAGCCTGCCAACTGAGTACCTTCATGCTTCAAAAGCTTCTGTTGCATCGGAGCTGTGACACACACCTCATGTTGTAATAACCTTAACAGTCAGGGTATGAGGAAAATATCAAGTAAAGAAAACATCAGACAGGATGGAAGCGACATTTTGCCATGTGGGGGCAGTTTTTAACGTGAGAAGGGGAGCGACAAGGAAGCCTGGTGGCACCCGCAGACAACAGTTACATTTTGACAGCTGGGTAAAATGTATCATAACCCGGCAATGAGGCCGGAACAAGGTCACCTTAAAATGGGCCATAATAGCAAAGGGAGGAACGATATCATTGGAGAGCACACGCTGGGTGTGACATTTTCATGAATACTGCTGATCAGGCAGCAATGAATCAATGTCTTTCTTGACCCATTTTTACAAAGGACAACTTTGCCAAGTCACACAAGGGCCCTGTTTTGTGGATTGTAGTCTGGGGTGCAGTGGTGCAGTGATCTGAGCTGCTGAGAGATCATTAAATGTTGTCATGACTCTACTTAAACATGGCAGATGACTTCAGTGTCAAGTAGTGGTGCAAAGCTATGCGGTAGCTAGGTACCTATGTGGAATCGTTAATATCTACTTTATGTGTCTGTCAGAGGAGTGTACGAAAGCTGTATGCGAGTGTGTTCACGTTGGTGTGCCAACCACCGTCTTGTCTGACTCTGAATGGCACGGCCTCTGGATGTGCAATGAGGTGGAGAGGACCTGCTACTTCCAGACTCGAATGGCGCTGAAGATGTGATATTGATTCACTCGTGGAGATGGGGCTTTTTTTCCCCCCCGCCGCTGAAGAAAACTCAGCCGAACGTGAAGAGAATGGTTGCAACGGTAATCCCTACAAAATTTGTTCTGTGAGGACAAAAGGACAGCCCCTCGCTGCTGAGACAGGGCAGGAAATATCTGTTGCCGTCTCCCTAATTTGCATTTAATTATGGTTGTTCCACAGAGATTTGCATAACAGGTTGCACTCATCAGGTACATGAACAAATAAGTAGGTTATCAATCAATGCATTCATCAATCACGTACTTCATTTTTAAATGTCACGCCCCCAGAAAATCATTATCCTGCAGGTTGGGCTGTTCATTATAGTGAGGTGACTTGGGAGGGCCACAAATAAACAGGAAAACAGATAATCTACTGATGCATTAACCATGATCTCCTTCTTAGTCAATCAAATGTTCGTTTACTTCCTCTGAGCAGGTCTTTTCACCCTCGGAGAACAGAACAGGCTGACAGCACACACCCCCACACGTACACCAGTGGGTGGATTTGTGCCTAATAGAGGTAGCTCACTACACAACAACCCCCAGCTATGGAGACAGACATTCATGTGCAGTAGCAGCAACACTATACTGTAGCAGAGGATATCTATGGTCTCCCTGGGGCAGCATTGACCAAGAAAAGGCTTATGCAGCATACTGCATGCCAATCGGCCGGTGAGGTCATGGGGGATATGTTTTCAGATGGTCTAACTTATGCTGGAGCTCATGTGAGAAAGCCTCTGCAATCCACGTCTGGGCAGGGAAAGCAGCCCTGCGAGAGGAAGTTAATGAGATGTAGTCTGCTTGGTATGCCTCCACGCAGGTCGACATGATGGCACACGGCAGCGTCTCGGCAGCGTCCCACCTGGGCTGCTCTGGGGAAGAGCAGCCGGACGTCTGCTACTGCCAAAAATGAGCTCTGTTGTGTCAAGGAGGTAAACTGATGCTGCAACATGATGGTAAAATGGTATCGACAAAACAGTGAAATGGGCCCTCAGCCTGCCTGCTTTATGGGACCAAATGCAGCTGCTGCATCTGACGAAGTGGATCATATTCTGACTGAAGCTGGTGGAAATCCTGTTTTGTTGGTAAATGCTCGTGTAGCCTGAGTCCAAACATCCTGACCAAACACTGATGCTGTTATGGACCATCTAACTAACACATCTGTGTTTGTGAACGTGGGTATGTGCTGTGACACCCTTTTCCGCCAAATGTTAGAACGCGATAGCTCTTGGGTGACAGCCTTGATGCCATGGCAACACAGAAAACGTCAGTTTTGGGTGAGATGTAATCAGTGGCTCATATTCAGATCACCTAATAATATTTAGAACAGAGTTCTCTCTGGAGGAAAGGGCCTCGGCAGTTGAGGTTCTGGTTGAAGGCCAGAACAGACTCGTTGTACCATTTATGACCCTGTTGTTATGAGAAGAAAGGGGATTGTACACTCAGCTAGTTTTGTATTGGATTCAATATTTTGAGTGACTGAATCATTACCGTTTTGACTTGTTGAATGACTTGTTGTAGAACTCTGATGTGGTTGAAATTATTTTTCAGCCAGACAAGAGTGTGTGTGTGTGTGTGTGTGTGTGTGTGTGTGTGTGTGTGTGTGTGTGTGTGTGTGTGTGTGTGTGTGTGTGTGTGCCGGGGGGGATAGAATACTAAGCAGACCCCACTGCATCAATAGAAGTGCTGTTCATCAGCAGTTACAACTCCCCCTTGTAATTCAGCCAACTTAATAAAAAGTGTTTTCCTTCACACACTATCACAGGAGATTCAGTGATATGCTGGATATCTACTGACTGATGCATCAGCCCAACAAATAAACAAACAAACACAGAAAACACTTCATATTTTAGACATATTTAAATGCTGATCACTGACATTGGATCTTAATTCTTGCGCCGTTGTGACATGTGAGGGCTTATGACCAGGGATTTTCTTCCGGAAAGAGGTATGCAGAATCTGTGAAAACCACCTCAGAATATCAATATGGCCTCCTCAAGTGAATACTCTGCACAGTATGGGCCCTCAGGTCTGTAGATTTTCAAATCTGCCGATTCCCAAGTGCATGAAAAAGTGCAAGAAAAGGCAAAATCCTTACCTTTCTTTGCGAAAATACTATGCTCTCTTACATGGGGGTGTTTTCATGTTCCAGTCTAAACGTGTGGAACTAAGGACAACCAAAATGAAACCCATGATCACTGTAACTCATTTCTTCCAATCTCAGTGTTTCAAAGTGTTAATGGAAACACGTCTTCAGCAAAAACAAAAGCTTAGTTTGTGGTGAGTGTGAATTTGGGTCAGCAAATGTAGAGCTGGTCTGCAGGAGCAGGAAGCACACATCACGTCTCTGCTATCAGTGAAAGGTAGCAGCGTATAAACTACATTGCTGAGTGCATTAACATAGCAGTAAGAGCAAATAGAAGCAGCAAATTGAGGCGTGGGCCCGATCTCACTGGTGTAGCGGTGCCTAGGGCACTCGCGAATAGCAAGATATGTGATAACTAACACTCGACACAAGACAAGACCATTATGTCTCATCCTTAATAAAAATCACTAGGATCCTATTTTCACCTGTCTTCATCAGACGCCTGGCAACATGCCCCCCTGCCCACACACTCATCCTATTATCAATGTTATTACATAGGATAATGTAGACTTGATCACATCTTAATGACTGATGTGTAATTTGCATATCAAATGGTTAAACCACAGCACATCCGAGAGTGACTGAATAATGGCCACATTGGGCATGATTCTCAGTTTCACCTGTAGGGAGGGGAAAAAACAGCACAGAATGCAGCCAAGCGGATACTAAGAACAAAACCGCTATCTGACGCCGTTCCTTGGCAATTGGGGAGATTTTTTGACCTTGCGGTAAAGGTCCTGGGCTGGTGGGTTACAGCCACAACCCCCGTCACAAGGGAACATCTGAACCCCTTCAGATGGGTCCTGGGAGAAGTACTTCAATACAGCGCCTCTTGAAAAACACTTCCCCAAAAAGAGTTCAGAGGCTGCAATCCACACCATTTGCAGCCTCTGAAATATTGAATTTACCTTGCAGATGAAACATGAAGCCGAGTCAAAGGAGGGTGGGCTGGAGCGCATTTCTTCCCGGCAGGGCTGAGAGCATCCTGAGAGTGGCTCGCCTAAAATGGGACCGACGGTGCCTCTTGGAGATAATTCAGGTGTCCCGATGTCCCGAAACACGCGCCTTTGGCTCCTACAACATGTGACGGCCTGCGAAACCAGCGATGCCCTTCAAGACATCCGTGAGCGGCAGATAAAGGACGACTCCTCTGCCGATCCCGTTCACGCCGGAGGAACGGAACTCCGCTTCCGCCCCCCACTTTTTTCGTGAAAAATTGCTGGGAAACGCGACCCGAAGCGTCCCGGTGCGGCTGCAGCTGGGCAAGGATCGCCTCTGCTGCGCATCCGCCTGCATGCAGCTCCAGAAGAGAAAACGCCTTTGTAGCGACAGGCTGCGTTGGTATCTACAGCGCTGTGACTGACTGGTGCGGTGCTGAATCCAGCCAGATGTTCTTATCGCTTTCACGGGCTTTTGCTGGCGACGCAGGGCTCAGTGCGAGTTAATCCAGATTGACTGAAAGGTTGCTTCCATAATATGCACCCCCCCCCCCCCTCCCCTTCGGCCCCCGGACTACTGTCAGCCACCGACCCGGCTCCATTTCTGACCAGAGGTGCTGTGCTCGGAATGGTAATCAGTGCGCTCCGAGCTGCACAGAGACCATTTGTGTGCATAGACAGATGCAGTGCCTCCCAGCATATCTCACAGGCAGGCATCATCATTTATTCATGTAGATTGAACTCTACTGCACGAAAATGCAGCAGGCCTATAAGATTACCTTAAAAAAAAAATGTAATTAATAAAAATAAAACAGAGAAATGTTTATCAGATTTAGACACACAGGAGATGAAAAATAAGGCAGGCAAGACCCAATGTAGGCCTAAACCATTAAAAATCTATCCATTCCTTTAGATAAAAGCTTTGGCGCATACATCTGGTCTGTGTAAAGCCAAATATACCAGCCTATAAGTCCTGCATGTACAGTATCACATAGATTATTGGCAAAAAAAGTGTTGAGTTGCTGAAACTGAAAGCCCCAGGCTCCCTGTGGGTCTGCTTGGCACTCGACCCATCACTATCTCATGCAATGGTCCTATGGCCTTTTGTGCAAGTTGGCAAAGTGGCCTGTTCATAAGTCTAGTACCGGACTTGCAGACTCAGCTGGGGTTTTTTTTTTTATTCCCAAGAACAATGACCTATACTGCTCCCGGGGCGTCCTGGCACTTTCAAATAGGTGTTTGCCATCACCCACAGAATTGCCCTGAGGATTTCTACTGCAGATCAATAGCTCCATCCAGTTACAACACATCCACTGAATAGCACAAGCGGTTTAAGCATGGTTATCCACAACTGGAACGGCAAGAGTTTATCATACTGTACGTGTGCACAACGTCCCTAATATTACATGTATGAAAACAAAATGTTGCACTCAGTCTTTGTTGTTTCACTCAACTGTTTGTGAGGTCAGCAGTAGCCCGACGTTTTCAGAAGTGATTTTCAGATTGAACACACGTTGGCTACATGCACAAAACACTAATGTCTGATTTCACCGGCCTGCAACAACAGACAAGCATTTTGCTGGTGGGACGTGTTAATGTCAAGGTCTGCATGTGACCTACTGTGAGTGTCTCATCGGAGTCATCGTGCGCTGACAGTTGGTGATACGAAATGACACCGACATGTCTTGGTTTTTTGCTGTGTTCCTCTACTGCTGTGATTCATCTTGCACGCTCTCGCTCACTGATGCACATTATCCAGGGACTGCAGGTAGGTGAGGTTGTCCGCCCGCTCACCCGTCCGGCTCTTTTTCTCCAAGAACAGGCCCGTGCTGTCCCGTGGTGGGTCAGCAATACTGCGACTCCACGGGGTCTCTGTGATCCCCAGCAGCTCACGCACACGAGCAGAGATGACCTGCGGGGTGCACAGCAGAGCTGAGTCCTTTGATAAAGTATATGTTTACAGCATCTAACCTTTATTTAATAATGTAGTCCCACTGAGAGTGTCTGGTCTTTCAAGAGAGCCTCACCAAGGATGTGGCCTCATGGGAAGAAAGGTTACAGGGTTACATTCCCAAGAATGCAATCAAAAGACTTACAGGTTAAGCCAGTGTAAATCTTCACTAAATGGAGCATAGACAATTCTTCATGGGGTCCGTCTGTCTCGAGATATTTCATTATCAGTTTACAATCACCATGCGAAACCAGTTCTTCTCTTGTTTGATGCTTCTGCAGTAAAGCGGAGCTGAATACATGAAGGCGCTTTTAGCCAATTTAGTTCTGACCTCAGGCGAGAAAAACTTTAACTGTAAACGGCATATATGCGACGCAGCCGAGGTGAGTGCTGACAACGATGCTCGGTTACAACACCCAACTTTAATTGGATGTCACACTGTTCAAAGAAAGAGCGTTAAGATGCCAAACGAGATGTGGAACTGAGTTGGCACGGGCTTGGCATCTGTTTTGTGGTGTTTACAGCCCACTTGGAGCTTACTGCAGAGACATTTGGTTTGGAATACAGCTGAGGACGCAGCTAATAATTATTTCTATGGGTTAATCTTTCATTTTTAAAAACCTTTCTTTTTGTTTTTTACCTTGGCCTTTGAATGGTCCAATGAATCAAAAATGTCCATGTCAAAAATTGCTGAGCCCAAAGTGATGTCCAGCAAGTTGGTATTTATACTTGGAGAATTGGGCTATTTAAATGATTAATCAATTATCAAAATGTAAATCAATCATTAAAAAAACCCATTTAATTCACCACCAGATGGTACGAGCAGGCTGTATACAGTACAGTAATTTTTAACAGTGCCATCATCATCCTGGTGCCACTCAGCCTGTTACTGTCTTGCATGAGCCTCCACGTCAATCTCTTCTGAAGGCTAGAAATCAAAACCTGGAGTTTCTGCCTCTTCTTAATACCTGCATGTCTTTGAAATCTGTGACCCCGAGTCTCGGCAGGTAGATGCAATTTACATAAATGAGCTTCCTTCCCGTGATGAGGTTCTCCGTGAAACATGCCTGCGACAGAAATGAATAATGAGGTCAGAGCTGTGACAAAGTGAGGCATTAGCTTGGAGGCTAACAGGGACATATCCTGCAACGGTCAGTGTTATCTCTGTTTAGTCAGGCGAATGTTAAACCTACTTTGTATTGTGGAAATCCTAAAGACTCCATCCATCTTGCAACATCATGACAAGTCCACTGTAGGAACTCCATGTTGCCTGTAAGCATGTTGTCATGGAAACTGTTACCTGCCACTAGGTGCTGATAAGTGTTTCACACTTCACAACACATCAAATATATTTGTGTCCAGTCATACATATATTTTAAGAAGTGGATTTCCACGGGAGGTGGAAACGTAACCAGGCGGTGTTTTTTTTAACCCAAAGTTCCCGAAGAAGGTTTCTGTAACGCCTCAATCAAATACCGACTCCCAGTCTGTCAAGTCAGCCAATCGGCTTCTTGTAATTTAGGGCGGCTGGTAAATTGCGCGCAGTGATTGGCTCCTAAATCGGCTCTGTCCCGCCCATACGGGGCCACAGCGAATGCCGTCACGCTCAGCTTTCACAGATCCACAAATGAGGCGCACTATCACTCCTCACTGGTCTCCGCAATGACTTCGCCTTGTAGATCGTCTGAACGGGCGGCGTCGTGCCCCACCGCAACGTTTGTGCTAGCTGAAGTCCTCGTTGCTCTCCGGTTTCTTCTGGCTCGGTTGAAGGTTCTTCGGAGCGAGAAAGGAGAAACCTCGACGCTCCACCATGGCGGCGGTTCTCCGGCGATGCCTTTTGAACAAGAAGGTAAAACACATCCGCGCTCGTGTTTCTACAGAGCACTTGGCTGTTGTCTGACGCGCGTGCTCTCAGAAGTAGCTAGCAGCCCGAGCCGCAAGCTAACAAAGTCGTCGCCTGACATCCACGTTGCACACAAGTCCACTCCTCCTTCGCCTTTGCGGTCGTTTCATATGTTTTATTTACGCCACACGAACAGCTGGCTGACGAGCAGTGGCTCACTCACTCAGACTTGGCTGTAAGTCATTACACCTTGGACAGCGAGTTAAATATGAGTTGGTGTGTTATTTCTTGCAGGTCCAGCTGGCTCGTGTATGTTACTCCTCCTCCTCCTCAGCGGTAAGATTCATAACGTAGCAATGAATGAATGAGTGAATGAATGCATGTTGTGTGCTGAGCACAGACTCTGGTGATGCCACTGTGCGGCGTCTCCATGCTTCTTTCCTTTTTCCACATTTTGTTGCATTACGCAGTTAACCTGAGACACGTGACCTCCCCCCCCATAATAACAAAATTGCACCATGTTTTTAGAAATGTTGGCAACGCTTCTTTTGTCGAAATAATACTGAATAATTCACACAAGACCTCCAAGTAAGGATTGTGTTGAGTTATACATCCAAAAAGGACTTTTTAAATATTTAAAAAGCACAGATTTGTAAGATTAAATACATTCTGAACCATCAAGACTGGATGTAGAAATGTCTCATTGCACTCAGGTAATGAGTATGCAATGAATACAAAGTGCTCGATGGCCCAATTCCGTACTATATGCTAATTGTATACTGCGTATTCTATGGATTCCTTATTATATGCTACTGTTTTTGCAATTAGTATAAATTGGTACGTTCATTTCTACTAACCGGATACAAAACATAAAAAGCTGCCAAAAGAATGAATGCCCGCTTATAGCTTTTACACTTTCTTTGTTCATTATGAGACAAACATGTACATCAACAGTGCCTTAAAATCAAGTGTTTTCAAAGTATGTATACTGACTTTTTGAGTGGCCTAAATATTATTATATTATATTATCTATTCCACTGTGCATTAGTGATGGGATAACCGGTTCATTTTAGTGACTCTAGTAAAATGAACTACTTTATTTGTTTTTTTGAGTCATTTGTTTATTTCTTTTCTTCGGGGGGGGATTCTAACCTGTGTAGCTGTCGCATGAGAGAAACGGAACTTGTACATTACTGTTGTTGCGCAAATGAACGGCTTACTCTCTGAGAGGACTAGTTCATATCAAAAGAGTAGTTAAGTCAATGATACGCTCATGAACGACACATCACTACTGTGCATACACTATATACTCAAAACCTGCTTAGATTTAGTAAATTTTATGGCATTGGGAGACGGCTAATGTAGCATGGAAGACTCTCTGAACCATGGAGGCTCTGCCTAGAAATGTCTGATCAGGAAAACATTCATTTTAATTTGTTAAAATTAACCTTTAACACTTCAGAATGTCAGTGTGCATGTTGGGGTGATGTATAGATGAAGTAACCAGACAGGAAGTAAAATTTGATCATATCCTTCTGTGATCTTCTAGCCCACCACCAAACTGTTCATCGATGGCAAGTTTGTTGAGTCCAACACCTCTGAATGGCTTGACATTCACAACCCTGTAAGTATTCATGGAGGAACATATTCAACCTGCAAATAGGCTGCAGAAAGAAGATCTGTGCAATAAGCTGTCCCCAAATATCCAGAGCAACTTAAGAACATTGGAAAATAAGTAATGATTTGCCAATTTGTAATAGACACCCTCAGAAAGCAAGAGATACCACAGCCAGTCATGTTTTCTGTTTTCCATAAGTCCTGCCACGCTGTACTTTGTCTTGTCGAAGCTATAAGCTTCTAGCAAGGCGGTGATGAACGATTAGAGCATGCAAAAATCAGCCATCTACTTTCAGTACATAGAATATCAGACCTGTAAAACATAGAGAACAAATTTGGTTATTAATATGAATGAATGTACATGCAGTAATGACTTCCCCCTGCTCTCAGTCAACACGTCTGTATGGTCTGTCTCCTGCTCCTCAGGCCACTAATGAGGTGGTGGGACGCGTTCCCAAAGCTACCCAGGAGGAGATGCTGGCAGCTGTGGACTCCTGCTCCAGAGCCTTCCGCTCCTGGTCGGAGACCTCCATCCTCAGCCGACAGCAGCTCTTCCTGCGCTACCAGCAGCTCATAAAGGATAACATTGTAGGGGGATCTGTCACTTGCTCATGAGTCTTCTTGGTGAATTCATCTTTTAGTGTTTTTCCCTGCTGATGTCCTGAATTAATAATTAGTTTTTTTTTTTATTTATATATTTCAGAAAGAACTGGCAAAAATAATCACCTTGGAGCAAGGCAAAACTCTTGCTGATGCAGAGGGAGATGTATTTAGAGGACTCCGTAAGTAAAGCATAGACTTCTCACTGTGCAAGTTGTGTTTTGATGTCCTGATTAGATTAGAGTGCTGGTGATTATGTAGTGGAGAACAAATCCCCCTGTTTGAACTATTGTCTATAGTATCTGTATCTCCTGATGAAAAGTCTGTATCTTTGGCAACCCTTTATAACTTTCCCTGTGTGAAGTAAGTGGCTGCAGGGTGTCAATTATTTGGGTGTAACCAGACACTGCCTGCAAATGTGACTTGAACTTTTAAATTAATAATGGGGCAAGGGTTCTGTTTAGGCCATATTGGCATTTAGAGGCTTAAACTGCTTCTCGAGGCTTTCAAAGCATCCAATTATAACAAAGCAGCATCACATTCAAGTCCAGATGTTTGTTTTTGCAGGCTCTACTTTTAGTTTGCATGGTATATAAAGATAATTACTCACTTCCCCTCATTGAGGTACACTTGTTCACTTTGGCAGACTTGCGTGCACAAGAATCATGAGCTATGTGCACTCGGAAATACAGGAAGATATATTTTGGGTATTACACGACGGAGCTGCCAAAGTATTTCCTGTAATTGGTACTTCTCCCAGTTTGGGGATGTCCGACTTCTCCTGGCACGCTAACTTTTAACTTATCAGCTGAAAGACAGGCTACATCTGCAGGTGTGCTGCCAGCATTAGAGGATTCCAGCACCACTGGGACCAATAGTGCTTGAAGTTTTCTCAAGTTCTCTTACAGTTTACTCATAGGGAAAAGAAATCAATTAACTGTTAGTTTCTATTCTTAAGTAAGAGGCTAAAGTACAAAATGGATAATGTATTGTAATGTAGACATGAAATCATCCTATCATCTTAAATTACTCATTGCAATTTTCAGAGCTGCATCCATTAGTTTGTGTGTCTCATACCATTTTATCTCTTCGCTTTTTTTTTATCCTTTCTCTTCTCCCCCCCACCCCCCAGAGGTGGTTGAGCATGCCTGCAGCATTACATCCCTCATGCTGGGGGAGACATTACCTTCAATTACCAAGGACATGGACACTTACACCTACCGCCTACCCATTGGAGTGTGTGCTGGCATCGCCCCTTTTAACTTCCCTGCCATGATTCCTCTGTGGATGTTCCCCATCGGCATGGTATGCGGCAACACCTACCTCATGAAGCCCTCTGAACGGGTCCCAGGATGCACCATGCTCCTGGCCAAATTGCTCCAGGATGCTGGGGCACCAGATGGTACACTCAACATCATCCACGGCCAGCACGCAGGTGAGTGTGTGTGTCTCTCCCTGGTAATTCAGAAACGCACACAATCTGTGTGTGTAATCAACAATGGGGAAAGGTCCAAGGATGATTCAAGCACTAAACATATACCCCCTGGCAATATGTTGATAGGCTGCACACATTATCATATGTCTTATCTCTGTAAGTAATTCACTAGCGTTTGAGACGAGAGGATTTGAACCTCTGTATCCAAGGCCTTTGTGCTCTTTATCTTATTTATTATTTGTGTGTATCTTTGTGTAGCGGTGAACTTCATCTGTGACCACCCGGCCATCAAAGCCATCAGCTTTGTGGGCTCCAACCCAGCTGGAGAGCACATCTATGAGCGGGGCTGCAAGAACGGCAAGAGAGTGCAGTCCAACATGGTACGCCAGAGCACCCAGTTCTCATTTTAACATCCTTATTGTAAATACACTGCTTTAACATTAGGGATTATCAGGCTCACTAGGCTGAAGTTGTTTTCCATGATAACCCTCATATTAAATGCTGTTCCTATTGATATGGATAAAAACGTATGGAGCAAAAGTATTTACTGTCACTGTTACCAAGACAACAGCTCAGTGCTTTGCTGTCAATTGCTGATATTTGTAACATATGTGATTAGCTCTGTGCTAATATTTGATGTCCTACAGTCTAACTGGAGTGAAACCCTACAGAGCTGCGTCCTACATTTTTCATTTTAGGGTGCCAAGAATCACGGTGTGGTGATGCCTGATGCCAACAAAGAGAACACCATCAACCAGCTGGTGGGTGCTGCCTTTGGAGCAGCTGGCCAGCGCTGCATGGCTCTCTCCACTGCTATTTTTGTAGGGGACTCTCGTGAATGGCTCCCAGAGCTGGTGGAGCGCTCCAAGTCACTGCGCGTAAATGCAGGTAGCTTCATTGGCAACCGTGTCGACACAAATTTGCCAAGCATTTCAAATAGTATTTGTTCTTATGCATTTTAATTTAAAGAGTTGCAGCCTGATACTGCCCCTCCATAAAGGGAAATGTTACACATGTGTCCTTAAGGTGATCAGCCAGGTGCAGATGTGGGTCCCCTGATCTCCCCTGAAGCCAAGGTCAGGGTGGAGTCTTTGATCCAGAGCGGCGTGGATGAAGGTGCCAAGCTGCTGCTGGATGGAAGAAATGCCAACGTCAAAGGATATGAAAATGGAAACTTTGTAGGACCCACCATCCTGGCCAATGTGACGGTGAGATTAGCCTGAAACAAAGGCTGCCTTTATTTCAGTCACTAAAATGTTCAAATGGCCAGTTGAACTGCTTTGTAAGTTTTAGAGAAAATAATGTTGAGTTTGCTTTTTTTTTCTGAAAGCAAGAACAAGTGTGAATTGCAACTTATTTCTGTGGCGATATTTGTCGCTGGGGTAGTAATCCCTGACAAAATCACACAAGATCTTTGAATCAATTCAGTATGTTTGATGAAGCTAGTTATTTAAATCACATTTCAGCGTTCTGTGCTCCCACTACTCGAATGTGCATTACTGTTAATCTTAGTACTAATATTGTCCATCTGCTGAGCACCTGTTGGAACAGCTCTCCTGTATCCTGAGGACATGGAAGTAATTCCCCAGGTTTAGAAGGCTGATAAAATGGTAAAATGTTTTTACTCCTGAACCTAAAAGTCAGACCACTCTATGTATGATGAGGACTTTGGACTGATTTCCCTGCCCAGACAACTTGCCTATCACCTAATAACGTGTAGCTTTCTAAAAGATGTTTTCCCCCATCCCAACAAGTTTTCATATGTCAGACATGTTGCATATTAAAATGCAAAATGGCTTTAAGTGTTACTAAATGCATTCAAAGCACTTATTCCTTGTCTCCTCCATCATAATCTTTGAACATGCTGGGTCTTTCATGTAGTGTTAATAATGCCTCGTGGAGTTTTAGTTGTAGATGATGTGTTCTGGAGGAAACTGACCGTTGTGCTATTTATTCTCTTTCCAGCCGGACATGAAGTGTTACAGGGAGGAGATCTTTGGACCAGTGCTTGTCGTCCTGGAGGCCGACAGTCTTGACGACGCAATTTCTTTAATCAACAGCAACCCCTACGGCAACGGCACCGCCATCTTCACGACCAACGGAGCCACAGCACGCAAATACACACATGAGGTGGACGTGGGCCAGGTGAGAGATGCTTTTACACCGGCTGAATAAAAGGACACTGGAGATATGTTTTCATATTCACTGTCAGCATCCAAACTGGTCACCTTTGGTGTAATTTTGGTCCTCAGCGAGTCACCTGTGTGAGATTTTGACGAGTAAACAGTTCTGCGTTGGAGGCCTTCTGTTTCGAAAAGAGGAGACCGACAGAGTTCATGTGAAGTGTGAATATTTATTGGAGCGGCTTGATGGCTCACAAGACTAGTGCTATAAAGTATTTATGAAAGAGAAATGCACAATGCTGGGTAATTCTTCTCTACAAAATGTTACAGTTCATCTTTTTAAACCCAAGTCTTTTTTTTTTCTTTTTTTTTTAGTGGCATTAAAGAAAAGGTACACAATTTTTAAATCAATATGCACAAATGTACATTGAAGGGATATTTTAATGGCCAGTATGAACAGGAGGGACGATTACAGCAAGCAAAAAGTGTTTGTTTTAAGACAGATTGTGAAAAAATTGAGAAGTGAAGAAGACCTTAAAGGACAGGTTTTTGATGAATTGTCATTCAACAGTCAGGAATCAGTACATTGTCAAACTGAAATGGTGTCAGATATAATCTGCCACTACATAGAAAGTATGGGACAAGATCAAACCTGTATTAATGCAGAAGGAGCCAATTTGCAGCGGCCGCCAGTCTGACCCAAATTATATGTGATAATCGAGTCTTGGTCCAGTGGAGTCCGTGTACAATTTTAAATGTATAACAATGTTTCTCATGCAGATAGGTGAGCAAGTCATTTTTCACGACCTACATCCATTGAGTATATATTTACACCTAACTACATTATCTTGATCTGTCGCACCAGGGGCCAGTTGTACAAAACACAACATTTTCTCCTTGAGTACGACAATTAAGGCTTACTTTCTTATCAGCTGAGGGACTTACTTAAGGGTGTGGTATGTGTTTCCTTAGTTGAGGGAAAAACGCTAAGGCATTTACATTGAAAGAGATTTCACAAATTTGGCCTATAGATGGTTAAAAATTAAGACAAGAAAGCCAGATTGTTGGTGGAGGAAAAGCGTATACTTCTGGAAGAAAACAATTAAAAGCACATAGTAAAAAGTAAATGTGAATATGAAGAGTAATCCAACTCCAGACAGTCAGACAAATCATGAATTGACTGCGAGTCAAAGCCATAGTGTAAAATCAATATCTCATCGTTAAGCATATCCATTAGGATCTCCCGGTTGCGGAACAATCTCCTCGGGATGCATTCATTTTGAGTTTAAGACAGTCAGAGGTACCTTTAGTTTTTTCCCCTTACTTTGGTTGCTACGGTCTTTTGTGCAACGGTTTAACTAACTTTAAAGGATTTCTTCACTATCGGACCAAGATGAAGGGAGAACCTTGAAATACATAAATGAACATTTTAAGGAAATAACGAGAAGACCTAAGGGTGTTTTGCGCAACTGATTTTATTTTAAGGACAATCTTAACGTAAAGTGTTTTGTGCAGCTGACTCCTGGCTCTTCCGTTTTGGGAAGGTTATGCTGACAACATACAGTAGTTATGTTTGATTTCCCATTGGTCTGTGTGTATATGCATTTGTACAGATTGGCGTGAACGTGCCCATCCCCGTCCCTCTCCCCATGTTCTCCTTCACTGGCTCCAGAGGCTCATTCAGGGGAGACACCAACTTCTACGGCAAGCAGGTAAAATAACGAAATCAGTTTGTCACGTGTGCACCAAAGTAAAACCTTGCACATGTACTGGGTAGCTGACGCAGTAGTTGTCTCTTTACCCACCAGGGCATCCACTTCTACACTCAGATCAAGACTGTGACATCACAATGGAAGGCTGAGGATGCCACTGTGACGAGCCCGGCTGTTACCATGCCAACCATGGGACGCTAAGCTAAATTGACAGCACACCCCGAAGTGACTTCTCATGTGATTTAAGAAGAAGCCCAAGGAGGTTACCTGCCCATTTTGACTGTTGCGAAATATTCACACTGAGTATTATTAGTTTGTGATTGTTTGAAAATTCTAGAAAAAAACACACCAATGAGTTGAAGTGGCCGATGCAATGAATGGTGCCGTGAGTCTCTTCATGGGTTTGTAGTATTTTATGCCCGTTTTCTCCTGCTCTTGTCCTGTTCTGACCGGGGGTTCTGACTAATGATTTAATCGTTACTACTAATGAGTCAATCATTTTCATGGCCCCGTGTACTCTGGTATCACATTTGATAAAACCTACAATAGAAATCGCAAGGATCAGGGATTCTGCATTTTGATGCAGTGACTGCAAAAGTCTTCCACCAGTATCCTCTGGTTCTTCAGCTTGTTCTGTTTATCAGTGCATTGTGTGAGCACTGTGATACTTGAAATGTAGATATGAATGGAAGACATGCTACATTAGAACATGGACACACCCATCCCATGTTACTCAATTTTAAACTGAAATAATGGTTGTAGTTCTTGTCCTCTAAATGTATATATACTACTGTCATACTGTCCAGCGTTGGGATTAACGTGTGTCTTCTGTGTGTGTGTGTTGGATAGAGGTTGGTGGGTTTGGACTACTGTATATTGTCAGTGCTACCTTTTTGTGGTCATGAAGGGTATAGAGGTTACATTGCAGTGTTTTACATGGCATGGACTTGATATCTTTTATAAACCATTGTGATGAAATTCCTGGGAAGTAGGAATTAGTAGTTGCGCTGCAGTTACAGTATGTGCTAGCTGTCTTTTCATCCAAGGTATTTGAGCTACTTTGTCCCTTTGACTTGTTAGCTCTTGTGGCTGCACACTGAGAGATGATGAGGGTATTTGAGCCCGTAGTTCACGGTTTGAATAAAGACACTGTAATTTGACTCCCGTTGAATCATGTTATTTTGTGCGTTTATTACACAAAGACAACATATTTGTATGCTGGAGCAAAGAAGGTGCAGGGCCAAACTATGTCTAATGAAGTCCGCGGATGAAAAGCAGGTGGTGATGTTTGAACTTGTGTTGTTCTGATTCAGCGAGGCAGCAGCCTGTAACCTTGCTGCTGGAAACACCCCGCTGTTTCTGACTGCCTGTGAAATGATGCTCCTGCTGGCAGAAAATTAACAGCCGGCGGGGTCTTCACAACTGACGGGACGTGCGTTATATTGTTGTTTGTGGGCTGTTCTGCACTCGGCATGTTGTATCTGAGCTCTGCGCGAGACCGATAAACAACTTCCGTCACATCGCGAGTGACGTCACGAAGAGTCCGCCGCGAGAAGCGCGCGCCGCTGGTCCGACACCATGGTGAGCTCGAACTGTTCTTAAAGCGCCCGGAAAACACTGCAAAAAGTTAGCTGCAACACCTTTTACCGCGTGTTTCGAAGTTCGGTTTCCGCTTTTGGCGTCTTCGGCAACCCGCTGTAACGTTCGGGTGCTGAGCTTAACTGGCGTGTTGACGCACTTCACCGACTAGCCGTCTCCGATAGCCGCCGTGCGAGCTAACGCTGTCGGAGTTGACTGAACTGCGGCTGATCAACTTGATGCTAACTGACGCGCTGCCTGCGTAATGTTGTTGTCACAAAAAGTAAGGGTAGATATTTCAAACATACGACTAACAACTGCCACGTTTCTATTCAACAATTTAAAAAAATAGTCTATCTTAACGAGCTACAATCACCTCTGTAGTACCGCGTGTATCAAACTTGTGTACTAACATGTTGTTTTCCAGAGCATTTCTAGCTGCTGTATTCACATCGATTTTACAAACATCCTGCTCCGTTTCACCGACAACCCCGTTGGTTCAAATGCATCACCGAGGCTGGAATTTTAATTTTATGGACACTGTGGTAGTAGATTCTTATGCAAACAGTTACTGGTTCATTTCTGTTAATTTAAAAATACGTTTATCTCAATCTGTTTAGTATGGAAGCCTATTCCCGCCAGTGTGATGGGATGGGGGGGGGGGTTTGGGGACCGGAAGTTGTGTAAGTTAATTACGTTTACGTCCATAAGTATTTGGACTGAGGGTAGTGGGGTCGTCCATTAACCCCAGGGTTGGTGGTTCGATCCCAGCTCCTCATGTCCACATGTCCCTGGGCAAGACACTGAACCCCAGTGACACATGTCCCCATCAGTGTGACTGGGTGAATTAGACTACTTTTAAAAGCTTAGATTATTGTTAGAGCACTTTGGGAACTGTTTCAAAGGTTGAGAAGCGCTGCATGAGTAAGAGTCCATTTACAAGTGTTGTACTTTTTAGCCTCTGCACACCATCACAATGGATTTGAAACAAAGCAATCAAGATGTGATTGAAGACTTTCAGCTTTAATTCAAGGAGTTTGACAAAAACATCACATTAATTGTTTAGGAATGACAGCTGTTTTTATACAAAGTCCCCCATTTTCAGAGGCTCAAAAGTAAGTGGACAATTGACTGACGAGCAGTTTCATGGCCTGTTCCTTCATTATTTCATGACAAATTAAGCAGATGGGAAGAGAAGAATATGGAGAAAGAAAGGAACGGCTCATGATCCAAAGCACCACATCATCTGTCTGCCAGTGGAGCTGGGTCACTGCTGTTTATTGATGATGTGACTGCTGATGGAAGTAATAGGATGGATTCTGAAGTGTACAGGACTAAACTATCTGCTCAGATTCAGCCAAATGCTGCAGAACTGATAGTAGGTTCTTGGGGCAAAACATTTTTTATATTCTTCAATGGCCATGTTGGTCACCTGACCTCAATCCAACTGAGCAGCTTTTCACATTCTGAAGACAAAACTGAGGGCAGAAAGACCCACGTACAGGAACCGATGGTGGCTGCAGTGAAGCCTGGCAAAGCATCTCAGAGGAGGAAACTCAGCATTTGGTGATGTCCATGGGTTCCAGACTTCAGGCAGTCAGTGCCTGCAAAGGATTTTCAACCAAGTATTAAAAATATTCCTTATATTTATGATTATATTTATGAGACTTGTGATTATTATTTATGATTGTTACTTTTGAGCCTCTGAAAATTGGGGGACTTTGTATAAAATGGCTGTAATTCCTAAACGGTTAATGTGATATTTTTATCAAACCCCCTGGAATTAAAGCTGAAAGTCTTCAATCACATCTTGATTGCTTCGTTTCAAACCCATTGTGATGGTGTGCAGAGGCAAAAGTACAAAACTTGTGTCACTGTCCGAATACTTATAGTGCTGGTCTTTTGCAAGATTTTGTAGAAATGTATGATCACAAAAAACACTTATGCATCCAATCCAGGTTTTCTTTGCTCTGACAGTATGGTTTGGTAACATTCATAAATACTGATATTTAACCACACCGCCGTGAGAACTGTTTTAAATTGGTCTTGAATTAAGCAATTTTAGAACTACACGCAAGTTTTCTAAGGATTTAAAAGGTGATTTGAGTGAATCATGTAAGGTTTTCTTGTTTGCTGGCTGACACATTTCCTCCTTTTTCTCTGCCACAGATGCTCTCTGTCCACTCTGGAGCCCCAAATCTGCTTTACATCACTGGAGACGTCAGTGAAACGGTAGTCACACACAAGTACACACTGCCAGACTTGTGAAGATTTCTTTAAATACAAGCTCTTCTCACATACTGAGAGGTGAGGCACGTGACACCTCACATGATGAAGTCCAAGATTGCGCTGAGTCTCCCAAAACATTTGACTGGTGTATTTGCATCTGTTCCAGCAGGGCGTAGCTTCAAATGAGCACAAATGAAAAATGATCTCATGCTTCACTTTAAAGTCACACAGATGAGCATACACACACTTTGCAGTAGGCAAATAAAACCTAGAGGAGTTCATCTAATAGTCATAACTCCTCTTTATAGATACCACTTATCTTCTGAAACGTATTGGTAATAAATAAATAATTGAGGAATAAAGGGACCGAGCCAGGGGCCCCCGTTGTTAACTGTAAAGTCCTGCCATGGATTCCATAACAGTCATGTGTCCAGTTGTAACAAATCTCTTTATTTTTGTTACTTGCTCCAGACAATAGTGCATGTTACGTGCCTGAAATTTAAAACTTAACAGCCATTACAATTTGTCGAGTAAAGATGTTGAGACGTGCTCCACTTGCCTCCTATTGATCGAACATCACGATCAAAGGATTAAGGTCTCAACGCTGTGAAATTGTGATGTTTGTCTGCAAGAGCTGACTCAGCAGGTAGAGAGGTGGCTTTTGGGATAATTATGTCTCTGTGATTGGTTAGAAAGTCTGATGGGGTGTGGTCAAATGCTGGGGCGTGAATAACTCGATTGCTTCTTACTCCACTGTTGCACGTCATGTGTTCACTCAAAGGGATGCTGACTAGTATTGGGAGAGACGGTAAATTGAATACAACATGCGCGTCACGGTGCTGTAACAAGAACACCTGTTATTCTGCTGATTCTCCAGAGTGCAGATGAAGCTCGTCGTGCCACTTCCACTCCTGGTTCTGCTCGCTATGGCTGAGCCGAGCCGAGCCCAGGTCAAGACTTCGCTCCTAGATTTGACCAACAGCATCGGGAGCGTCCTTCCCAGTCTGAGCCGACCAGCCAACCACAGCCGCATCTTCTATGCAGTGATGTTTGACGCGGGGAGCACGGGGACACGCATCCACGTCTACACCTTCATCGGGAGGGACTCAGGTAATGCTGGGCAGAGCTGGACACCTTTTACTCATGTTATATGAGCATGCAGGGTGAGAGGCAGGCTAAATCATGTATGTATTTACTGGCAGGGTGGCCTGTTAAATGCTTCAAATGATCAATTTGTTTTACAGTGTAAACAGCTGAGTAACGAGCTGTTTTGCAGTCTCTATTCCTTCCTTCAGTTTTCCCTCCACCCTCACAGCCGCTCACTTCTGTAAACCTGCACATTTTCACTTCAGGGCACATAGGTTATACTTGACTTTTTAAGCAATAATCCTATTTTGCGAGATTAAAGTCAATGTGCCTCTTCTTGAATAAATATTCTGCATAAGCAGATTTAGGCCTCTTAATGCTTTTAATAGCTGCTGCATATTTGATGGGGGTGGATCTTGTATCTTTTAGCGGAGCTGCCTGTTTTGGACAACGAGATGTTCCATTCCATAAAGCCTGGTTTGTCAGCATATGCTGACTCCCCGGAAATGGTGAGTTCATTGTAATCAATTATATTGAGCCGAAGGAAAAGGTCCGCTGGCTCTACATTGTATTCATAAACACTGCCAAAAGCCTCCCTCTGCGGGGAATCACATTGCTAATGAAAGTAAGTAGGAAGTGAGAGAACTGAAATGACAAACAAGTGAAGATTCAAACATCCTGATATGTAACGCTTCTCGACTCTAACCACCTGTTGTCAAAAGGCAGCTCTGAGCAATGCTGTTTTGCAGTGAGCGTTGTCTCTGTTTGTAAAGGCTGGACACACAGTGAGGTTGCTGCTGAAGGTGGCCAAGAAGACTGTGCCTCGTCTGGAGTGGAAGAGAACGCCAGTGGTCCTCAGAGCCACAGCTGGTCTTCGGCTGCTGTCCACAGAGAAAGCCCAGGCTCTTCTGGAGCAGGTAAAAGAGTGCAATGGTACTGAGGTATGACATTGAGATCTCTGAGGTACTGTTTATACAACGCCAAGATTCTGTAAAGTAGAGTGCTGTTCTTTATCGCAGAGTTGTTGTTTGGTGCTACATTGTCCTGACACTTTCAAGGGAAAGTGCAACCTCTTATCCAGGGAAGGATCAGGCAGAAAAGGAATAGGACATTTTCAGTACTATAGCAGGGGTACAGAGACAAGAGGGAAAGTATTATCAGAGCGGTGTGAGCTTCGTGTAGAGGGATAAGATGGTGATGGATGGCCCTGGGGCACCTTGGAAGATAAGTGATACTTATTAATCCCCGTGAGGGAATTAATTAATGCCTTCAAGCGGAGGGCACCTCTGGATGAGCTACCATTACAGTAGATAACATTATGGCCTTTTCTCTGCTGCTTTCATTGGCTCCCTCGTGCTCTCATTCTCCCTCTCTTCTCCACAGGTCCAACAGGTGTTTGACGAATCTCCTTTCTTGGTCCCAGACAACAGCGTCGGTATAATGAATGGCACAAATGAAGGTAACGTCTGCCCCCCCCCCCCAGCCCTGACAAGCAACACATTCGTCAGTTATCGCAGCCACTCATGTTCTCTCTGCGGTACTTCGTAGGTGGCATCAGTGATTCTTCTGCCCTACTTTTAGTGTGCTGTGTAATTTCTATAAGGAGTCTTTGTTTACAGCAGACATTTAACTAAACTGCAGTAGATTATTGCTCTTTTATGATGACTCTTAAGAAAATGAAATCGCTCTTAACCACAAAGTTGTTGTGACCTTAAAAGGCTGTAATTATGTGATGAAAATTTGTTATCGTATGCTGTGCCAAAGTGTATTTCATCTGTCAGCATTTCAACCTTGTTTTTAGAATTCCAGCTCACATGTTTGGGCATGTTTGTTTATGCCAACCATTGTAATTTCTGTGAAAATTAGTTGTCAGCTTGGCCAGGATGAACTTGTGCATTCTACCTGAAATGGCTGTTTAACTGTTTCTTGGTTTGCTTGTTTCCTAATCTCTTTATTGTAGGAATCCTGGCGTGGATAACTCTGAACTTTCTGACAGGTGAGAACTGTAAACTCATGTCTACATGGTCTGCAACATAACACACAGAATATTCTTCCTGATTATATGTTTTTTTTTTGCTGAGCTACCGTTATATCCAAATTTAACTTGGTGTCTGAAATTATCATAGTGTCTTTAGACCGTGTCTCACAAATACAGGCTGAATGCATGACTATGATTTTGTTGCCTAAAGGGGGTCGCTCTGATCTTTATCAGGCTCAGTGCACATTCTGTTTCAAATGGGCCTTTTGAAGATGGCATCTAAGGTATAACTGATTACCTCTCTCTGTTGTGGCTGCTGGATTAAAGTCGGAAATGTTTTCAGGTCACCTGAATGCACAAACCAAGAACACCGTGGGAATCTTGGATCTGGGAGGAGGATCCACACAGATCACTTTCCTGCCGAAACTGCAGGTCAGTTGTTTGTAGGTTTAGAGATTTCTGTACAAATTAAAATGTTTGAGTGATTAGTAACCCCTTACGTCCTTTACATTTCACTGTAGAAAACCATTGAAAGTGTTCCTGATTACGTTGCCAGATTTGACCTCTTCAACTCAACATTTGAATTGTACACTCACAGGTAACATATTTGATACTTAATGCACGTTTCATAAACCCGTAAACCTGCATTTCATTTATTCGTGATGGCAACAAATCACGTCCTGATTTAATGTGTTAATTTCCATATTTTTAAATGTTTTAATTGGCCTCCAGTATTGATGAGTTACGTTAGAAATGCCACCGACTTTGTTGTTGTCACTTCTCTCAGATCTGGTTTTAATTGGGGGGAAAACTTGTATTCTCTGTTTAGTCATTAGGATGTGAATAATAGGCAGACCATTTGTTTGGCCTACTTTCAGAATGACTTGCTTGTTACATACAGTCTGTTCCTGGTCGGTTTTGTAACTGTGTAACAATCATTTGACTTCATGCAGTTACCTTGGAAATGGACTGATGGCAGCCCGACTGGCCACACTAGGCGCTTTGGGTGCAGAAGGTACTGTGCTGTACATGAGGAAAGGTGGTCAGTTGCCATTAGCTTGGGGGTCAGTGTTGATCATTGTCTCTCTGCAGGATACTGACACAACAGTGAGTCAGTACTCTCTCGGGTGTTTTTCTAAAGATGTGTTCGTGCGATGTACTTAGTCTTTCTTTCTAATGAACAATTCAAGTGAGACCCAGAGATGAGTCACCGGAGGGCTTTAGAGAAAACTGTGTTAGTGACTATATCAAGCCCTTGAGTCAGTCTCAGATCATGGTGACCAGGTGTGAAGCCGTTGGAAGATTCAAACATGTCACGCCTGTGCTCTCACAGGGTTGGAGTGGCGGGTTTTTAAAAGTTCCTGCTTGCCAAAGAAGTTCAGGGATGAATGGAGCTTTGGAGGGCTGACCTATCAAGTGAGCGGGGACCCAGATGGTAAAAGCCGGTTTACTTAAGTATAATCAGTCTGTTGAGTAAAGTAAATCCAAAGCTACTGTATATGGGAATGGACATTTTTAAACATCCCTTTTGAATTTTATTGTGATGGGGTTGAACCTAATTTCACGGACTAAATCCAAGTATGTGACAGAGCAAGTACAAAACTGAAACTTTTCCCGTGGCAACCCAAACATCTGCAGTTATGTTCCCAAAGCCCATTAAAATGGACTTAGTTGAATTAGGCATCATTTCATAATGTTCCAACATACGATGCATAATTTACACTGCTGTCTCTGTTTCCTCTCCAGGTTATGCAGGATACAAGCTTTGTTATCAGGAAGTACTTAAGGCAGTGAAGGGGATTATTCATCAGCCGTATGAGCTCGAAGACAGCAGTGTTTTCTATGCATTCTCCTATTACTTTGACAGAGCAGTAGATGCAGGCCTTATCGGTTAGTGCACACACCCTCAGTACACACCTTACATAATTATACAGACCCAGCAGAATGTTATTAACCATTCCAGTGCTAGACAGAGGCATGCAAATGTGACTCATCTGCACCCATCCCAGTGGATTTGCTATAGGTGTGTAGTTATTAAATTGCTATCCTCTGCCAGTCCAAGCTGAAAGGGCACACACTATTATGGAAATGTGCACGTAGATCTGCTCCAATATTGCATGGTATAGCATTTTAAATGTGAGGATGATGACAACAATCACCCCCTGTTTCAGATGGGGTCCAAGGAGGTATGCTGGAGGTCAGAGACTTCAAGAAGAGCGCTAAAGAAGGTGAGATGGCAAAGTAATGTATCGTTACTGTGACAGATGATGTGCAGCTCCCTATACTTGACAGTGTGCATCTCAAATAGTCTGGACTTGCTATGTGAAATCCAACCTATAATAGATGATTCCTTTTCCCTGCTCAGTGTGCAATAAGATGACCAAGTACGCTCCCATCAATGCTTTCTTGTGCATGGACATGACCTACATCACTTGTCTTCTCAAGGATGGGTTTGGCTTCAAGGAGAGCACCATGCTGCAGGTGAGGCCGTATTGCACGCTTGTAAGGGCACAACAGAAGGAATGAACAGGAAGTAACTTTTAATTACTCGTGTTTGAAGTTGTGTATCTCAGACTTAGTTGCATGACTCATATGCTATTAACTCACATTAAAAGACATGAGCATGGTTGAGTTTAAAATGGTCTCCATTTAGCAGTTGTTGTACCATTTTAATAGACCATGACTCATCAGCAATGGTTATTTTACCTTTTGTCACCCTTGACATTTGTAAAACAAACCTTATGTTTTAAATAGTGCACAATGCTCACTGACATACAAAGTTTAAAAAGGAAATTCCACACACAAAATCTGTTAATTTTTTTTATTTCAATAAATACAAAAGGCATTTGAGTGATTTGGTGTCATTTCTTTTCCCCCCCACCTAGTTGACCAAGGAAGTGCACAACGTGGAGGCAAGCTGGGCTTTGGGCGCCACGTTGGACCACTTCCACAACCTGAAGATCCACTGAGGAGAAGGGAGGAGCAAACACTGCTGACTGAGGTGGAACTCAATAACAACACGCCACCTTATCCAACGGCCCCGAACATCTGCAGTTTGTTTCAGGAGGGCAGAACTAACCTTATGGGTAACTCTTAATTTCTTAAAAAAAAAACAATTCTCAAATGTTAATATATTGAGTTGTAAATGAGCAATGTGTTGCTTTACTCAGAGAACAAGTGAAATACTGGAGGTTGACATTTGAAAGATGTTACTAACAACACACTCCATGAATGCAGCTGTGGGTATTACTGCATAGTTTTTATCTCGGGTTAATAAACAGGGTGACCTGGCTTGTTAAGCTGGTAGTGCTGTGCAAGACCAGTGTTTACATGCAGCAATATGATATACTGTGTTTTAGTAGTTGTAATGCCAAGTGTTTTGTAATAAGGATAATGGGGTATACATGTGTCTGGCACATTTAAATTTGACAGTCAATCATAGCCTTAAGTTTTAAAAAATAAGTGGGACTCCTTTTCCTTTAGAGAACTTCATCACTGCGTTTCAACCTCAGACTTCTGTTTACAATGATAATGCATGGTCATTAAATTGTCAAACCTTTAAACCCGTGTCAGTATTTCTTTGGGAGTATTTGATTTCAAAAACTTGAGGAAAGAAATGTTTACAAACTTCGCCATTTCACACGTCAAAATAAAACCATTGGCCACTAATTACAAATATCTACAGGGGTGAAAATTAGTGATGCATCCATTGACCAATTTATATCTATGTTTAGACCACTGTCAGTCTAGTGCTGCTGAAATAGGCAGTGGGTGACATTTTTCATGATGGCAGACTACAGCAGTGCCACCACATCTTCTCCATATGCATGGCCTTCGGTCGTCATGGTCACCAGCTCATGTGGCTGAGAGAGAACTACCACTGAGTCTGCAGAGCCTGGAGTGAGGAACACAGACAAGTTCAAAGAGCAACATGAATGCTGTCTGATGGTGAGACATACTATAAAAATTATTCAAAGGGGGTGATTGTCTATAGGCATTACTTATGGACTCGTTTACAGTCTGACAAAATGGAACCACTTCAAACAAGATTAGAGCTGGGCTATATGGTTTACGTTGACATAACATGCTATATTTATATATGCAAAAGTCATGTTACCACAATATAATACACTAATATTAAATAACCCTTGAGCCGTAAGCATATGCTGCTACAGGGGGTGGCCAAAATGACAACACCAATTAATTAACTAAAGAGCTGTGTTGTCTGTGGCGTCGGAGGTGTTGCCTGAACTCTAGCCATTTTTTTGCAGGGTTACATAAATACCCTATTAAGTGAATTTCAATATGTGGTGGTAACACTACTCCTTTACCAGTGCAGTTCTCCTGCATTTGGCAAATGTCAGCACTTCATTGTTTAAATGTATTGCATTTAGATCCCACAGAAAATCTGTAAAAATGTGTAATTTATAAGATAGCAAGGTTTTTTTTGGAAGAGGTAAAGATGCTTTTTTGTGACTTTTTTCTTGCTACATTACATCGTTTTGTGCTTACAACTGATTCACCAGAAATCCTTTTCTAAATCTCCATTACAAAGGCAACATAAGTAGTAAACTGCATGGTTACAGTACAAAGAGGGCTAAAAGCAGCTGCCTGGGTCATTGTTCAAAAATCCAAACGAAAATCAAAGTCATGAGAACTTAGGCAAACACTGGCAGCAGGACTGAAAAACAGGTTTACTTTTGCTGTTGTATTGTGAGATGTTTTGTAATTTTGTCCACCCTGTATGTATTGTGTTTTCCATACGTGTGCAAACGCCTACCTGGTGATCTCAGCATGGCGTGGTGAAGATTCATGGGCTCCACGGTTGTTGTCATGGTGACCATACCGTCTCCATTCTCGCCGTCTGCCTCCAGCAGGCTGCTCTGTGTCAGAGCCTCTCCTGTCAGTCGCAAGCATACAAACTTTAGCGTGTTTTGCTGGCCCTCCATGAAAGTGTTATGAAAGGGAGACGGACACACACTGAACCTAATCCACAATCTCTGCAGGACTCACAGCCAACAATTTAGTGCAAGTCTGAAACATTGGTGTTCAAAACTGCTATCTGCTCATTATTACTAACTTTCTAAGTTACGCTTGACGCTTGCATGCAAACATGTTTTTAGGACTGTAGTTACTCCAACAGTGGATTTAATAATTAATCCAGTATAAATAACACAGGAACTACCCCTCTGTTGTGAAGCTGCATCTTACTTTGCTCTGCTTTTGCAAAAGACCAGCCTCTTTCGAGAGGCTGACCCGAATAAATGTGCGGTTTATAATTAGAGCTTTGGCAGCATTTCAGCTGCAGTGCTTCCCACTGCAACAGAAATGTGACAAGGCAAATGCACTGGCTGCTCTCATTTTCAACACACAAAACTATTTTAAGTTGTTTAGACAATATGTTAAATGTAAAGAGCTCATTGAGAGACACTTTTAATCTGAAGAGGAGCTGAAACTAAGAATAGAAGCAGCAGTGAACTCGGTACATTTCGCACAGCTGCAGTCGGAGATTTACTCAAGTGTCAACTCATTTATCTCAGTAATTTGTAAGGCAATGGCCAAATAAAACCCAGACGTTTGAGTAAGGCAAGAAAGCTTGAAGACATGAATTTAAGTTACTGTGCCATTTTAACTTGGCGATTACATACTTTTCAGATGAATCTGACCCCGTCACAAGACACCTAACAGGCCTATTTCTGTGGTACATTTGTGCCGTCTCTGCTTTTCCAGAGATACAGTGTGTGCAGTCAAGCACTGCAGCTACTGGCCCTGAAGAATACAAATATGAGTGATACATATAAGTGCTAAAAGTCATTAATTATTCAAGAACGGTTCCTAAATGTAACTTAAACCAACGGCATCTCTATGCACATTTTAAAATGCATGGGCTGCTTAAAGCTACATAATCCAAGGATTAGCATAACCACCTACTGCAGTGTGTTTGTGTGTGACAGAAAGACCTGTTTGTCTGCTTTCGCCACCGAGCCCGTCCTCTCCGTGTCTCTTCCTCATGTGGACGTTTCTGCTGCCGGACTGAGAGAAAGTCTTCCCACAGATCCCACAGTGATGAGGCTTCTCACCTGGGAAACACAAAGCGATGTACTGGTCTCTGAATTGATACAGGATGCATCTCTTCAAGGCACATAATTATGTTATCTGTAGCGCTCCAATTCCCCACAATAAAAAAAATTAAAAAATTAAAGGCGCACAGCTGCACACTGTCCCACTCACCAGAATGTACGAGCATGTGTTTTCGTAGACTGGAATACTCTGCAAAAGATCGCCCACATCCGTCTGCTTCACACAGAAAAGGCTTCTCTCCTGGTAGCAGCCACCACACATACATGTACATATTGAGCTCCACAATACAAACACTTAATGTAGTACTCATTACTGCAGAATATGTTGAAAGTGATTTCAGTGGCTCAAAACTCTGGAAGTGTAGAATGCAGCTTTTGTTTATGGAAACCAAAGTGACAGCTGACCTATGTAGGAACATAAAAAAAATACCATAATTTCATCCACGTAAGTGGAAATTATAGTGCTTAGAAGGCTGTTCCAGACATATGGGCAAAATATAAACACTCTGTAGTGTAGCTGGTCTGCTAACTGGTCCCTAGATAGAAGCAGACTGTGGAAGTGGCCATCAAAAATACTAATGTCACCCTAAATAAAATATGACAGTTCTGATACTCATTGCAGCAGTAAAATGGAGGCGCCAGTGCTGCTGACTCGTCAAAATCTCCAGCCTTGACTGCACCAAGGAAGCATTAAATGAGCAGAGTCAAATGGTCTGAATCAGTTATTGCTTCCAGCGTGTTTGCGCTTTCATACGGAGGCATCTGCTGCTCCCCACCTGTGTGTATGCGTCTGTGGTTCTTCAAGTTTCCAGCCGTGGTGAACTTCTTGCCACAGTTCCTCTCCTTGCAGATATAGGGCTTCTCGCCGTTGTGAGTCCTCATGTGAACCTGCAGTCTTTGCAGCACGTAGAAACTCTTCCCGCAGCCCTCGGCGCCACACCTGAACATTCGGTCGTTCCTGGGAGCCGAGATAACCAACAAACAAGCCTCGTGTCTCCTGTGCACGCGGTTCATTTGCAACGACCCACCCTGAGGTCAGACAGGGCAAACGCCAATAGATTTCCTACACAGGTGTTAAGGGAGCTCCTGCAGTTTAAGTACACACTTCTTTCTAAGTCTCAGCTGTGTTTCTCCTGTTTGGCTGCTCCGTCTGCCTCCACCACAAACAACATGTGGAAAACACTGATCACTCCTCTGACAAAGCTGTAAAACATCTGTACAGCTCGGATCAAACACATCTGTAAGTCCAACACTAATTGCACCACTAACAGTTGCCACTTTGAGTTAAGTTGAAGTTAAACTAAATTAGTCTTAGAAGCCAATTGAAACGGTTTAATTAGTATTTACAATTTTCATTTCTCCAGCATTATAAAATAAATGCTTTAGTCAGTGATATTGTGAATTGTGTTGTAGATAATGAAACGTTTCAAAATCTGAAAAGTATTCAAATTTATTGTAGTATTTCTTGAAAATGTACAGACTGCACTCAATCTGGTTTACATCAACTTGTGGTGGGCTGGGCATAGTTGATTGGATCCTGCACAATTTTCATGCCAAGGCAACAGAGACGCTTTAAAGCAATTCCTTGTGTAAAACATCTGTGTTGATTTTTGCTTTTACAGGTCATAATGGCTTTGACTGATTTGATTGAATATGTGATACTTAGAAGTCACAGGGTGTAATGACTTGTATAAAAAGTGGGTAACCGTATTAGCTGTATTATGTATCAATTTGCAAAATGTATCCACATTAGCCAGGATTTGCTCAGGGAATAATGATGCTTTGGCAACAGCATCGTGTCGGGACTGTTGTCTGGATCCATTATCCTCCGTCGCTGTGTGCGTCATGCGTTACCTGTGCGTTTTGAGGTGGTATTTGAGATGAGCCGGCCAGGTGAACGTCCTGCAGCAACCCTCAAAAGAGCAGCGCAGGATCTGCTTGGAGAGGGGGCGGTTGGTCCGAGACAGCAGCTCTCGCTTGTCCCCGGCATCCTCTGTCAAACTGTGCGTGAGGTCACCTAGGCAACCAGAAGGGGAAAGTGAGCGGAGTTGTGCAGAAAACAATCCAGCCGTGCCAGGTGGCCAGCCTCTGGAGCCCGGCTGTATAAAAACTAATCATCGGGTTCTGACTGAGACCTGCTGAACAACTGCAGCCAAAAGAAAACAACCCGAAGCTGAATGCAATCACCTTCTCTTCACCTGCTCCGACTCCCCGTTTTGAATGCCTTTAACAGGGCTAATTTTGCTTCCAGCGTGCCAGCGGCACCTATAACTGATACCCTACTGCTGAAGGAAACCTGTCTACTGCAAAGCTAGTGGGAGGGCAGCCATCACACTGGCTCAGATAGCAGCGTTTTTGTCCCACAATGAAGCCAGTTACAGTCTGCTGCAGACATTTTATTTAACGGTAGAAACTATTTCAAGCCCCTTGACTGCTACACTAGTTCAGAATAAGAAATGTTTCAGTGTACTACTATGTGCACAACACTTCATTTGGTCTTGGGAGATCATCCATGGCTGGATCCACATTGCCTAAAAAAGTTCTTCTTTCCTTTGCTAATTGTTCTCACTTCACTGTAATGGAAATATAAATGAGGTCACGGATAAATGTGGAGAAATCATAAGGATGTAAGAGTCCACCTGAACTTAATTTAGGCTACATGATTAACTGAGGTCAGACAAACAGTTTTCAATGTTGCTTTAGTAAAGAATTGTGGGAAAACTATATATATATATATATTCAACCACTACCATGTGTCAAAACACAGCATATGCTGATTCTGAAACACTGAAAGCCATAATTAATTAAATATTGCAGCAGTTTTCCACACAGTTACAAAGTGCTTAACAAAAATGTCAGTAAAGACATAAAGTCGTAGTAAAGCAGAAACAGCATATACAATGAAGCAGCATTTACGCAGGAGATTATAAACCATGGAAAACAGATTGAGGTTGGGATGGGAGGAAATAAACCTGGGGCAGGCAAAGATGGGAATAAACTTCACACATACCACTTTTTTAACCAGTTCCTCTGGCTGCAAATCATCTCAGAGGGAGTTCAAAGATCAGAGATGTAGCTGGGAGCCATGAGTAAAATCTTTATCTAACAGGCAGCCCGTGAATGGAAGTTAAAAATGGGTTGTGATGTAGTCTTAACTCCTGGTGTGGGTCAACAGCTTCGATCAGAGGAGACGGTAGACAGTAAAGAGAGTAAGGCACAGATAAGTTCTAACTAAGCAACAGATTAAGACATCATTTTGGCAGGTGAACGAGCTGTAAGAGTGACCGACTCTTGACACTCAAAGCAGAGTTTAATTATATCAAGACTTTGGACTGTGTTTAACAGCCTTTTAGGAATGTCCCAAATTCCACAGGGAAAAGCCCATTTGTCAGCCAGCAGGCGGTGTTGCACTGTGTTCTGTGACCCGATTAGGAATTTGGGCTTTGCAGACCCTTTTCATGGCAGACATTGTGACCAGGAAAAGCACAGGTGGAACTAATAACATTAACGAGGGCTCCACTCCATGAAGCGTCCCAGTAAGCTGTGCCAGTGAGTGAGTCCTGGAACCAGCTCACCTAAATGGAATGCAGTCTGAATTCATGTTAATTCCACTGGTCACCCCTGTCAAAATGGCTGCAGCGAAAACAGAAATGTGTGACCCGTCGAGATTCTGTGATGCCTGAGGATCACCCAACTGAAAAAGACCAAAGAGTGAAAATAATCTGGTCAGGCAGACCTACATAGTGTCATCACAGCTTTGACATTTTTTGTACTTTCTTGCCTAGTTATATATAAGATCACAATTTTGGTTGACAGCTATCAGGCTATGGCTTGGCTGGGAGCAGTTGCCAGGCAACCAGTGAAGACTCTAGGCCATAACTGGTCCAAAAATAACAGTCCACATGTACACGTAAGCCCAGTTACAACATGGAATTGTTGTTTTTACAATTTGGTTTTTATACAGATAAAATAAAACAAACAAGATATAATTAATTATATTAGTTAATTAGTGAGCTTTTGAGATGCTAGTAGATAGATTTTGATACCTTTGGACAGAGACAGGCTAGCCGTTTCCCCTTGTGTCCCGTCTTTGTGCTAAGCTAAGCTAAGCAGCTGCTGGGGGAAGCTTCATATTTAGCACACAGACATGAGTGGTGTTGCTCTTCTCATCCAACTCTCAGCAAGAAAGAAAGCTAATAAGCATATTTCCCAAAATGTCCAACTACTCAGAACCATCAGCAATTCTATTATCCTTAACGTAACAGTTTCCTGATCAACTGTGTGTCCTCTCTCGTCTGGTCTTTCTGATCACTGCAGCCTCTCTCCCACTCTGAAGCCTGCATTCGCTCTCTATTCTAAATGCACATCAAATAACCACAGAGAAGACACGGCAAAACAAATTATCAAATTATGTAGCATTTACAACTCCACAGGATATTTGCAGACTTGTAAATCCATGTAGACAAAGCTACAAATTTTGATTTACAGACTTGTGATGACAAGTGATGAATACCGTTTCAGTCAGTGCTGATTACACTACACTATCACTGACATCATTCTCGTCTTTCTGCCATAAGTAAAACTAGCTGATTTTATTTTACAATAAAAATGTGTTATATGGGCTTAATTTATTAGGGCCCGAGCAGGGAAACCTGCGAGGTCCCTATTGTATCTGTAAGGATTATTTCTCTTTATATTTCCACATGTATTGTCTTAATCTTTCCCAGGTGGATTCTTTTTTATTGCACTCCTATGACTCCACAGTGTAAATCCAAGAGAATAAAACCAACAAAGAAAGAAATAAAAATCTTCATCACCTGACAGAAGGGGACCAAAACCATATGTGACTGACTCCTAATCAATGCTAACAATTGTATTAGAATCACCAGATATTTCAAAATGTATTTAAATTCTAAACAAGATGGTCTTTAATATCAACAAAAACATCTACAAAATAAATAATATTGCTGCTGGCTTATATTTGGTGAATCACTTGTTGATATGGCATAGCATTTTACATTATATTTTATGTGATTTTAACATAATTAAGTAAATATCTGTATTATGTCCAGCCCCCATAGCCTGTGCCCTCATGGGTGAAAGATTAAATGATGACAGAAAGCATGCAAAGGGGCGACATAGCCCTGCATATAAAATCAAGAATCCTTGTATGAAGCATAGAAACAGTT